>VYZQ01008826.1:36892-75926 GCA_013400655.1 Mystacornis crossleyi
TTACTTTCTGGATTTGTGCAGCCTCTGAAAATATTTGAAAATGGATGCTGTGGGCAGACAGTCACAGTGTCACTTGTGTACCATGAATTTTGTGATTTCAGACACCTAGAGCTTTTTACCTTGGGAAGAGGGCACGAACTCCCACGTCAGCCCAGCTTCATGCCCATAAACCGCGTGTCCCTGTGTCTGTACAAGAGGCCAGTGCCTGGGACAAAGTATGCAAACCCCACCCAAGGAAGCCATGGGGTGTCTGTAGCCTCTGGCAGCCGCAGGTCTCAGCTGCAGAGCAGAGAGTCGGTCTAAGGTCTGAGGAGGAACCAAATCTCCTACACTGCAGAGTTAACTCAACATTGGCTGGAACGGTGGCCCCTCTGGGGTCCATCCCCATACACACCTTTGGGCTGGGGGAGAGCTGCAGGCTTCAGCCAGCTGGCTGGTGGAGCTCCACCTCTGGCAGGAGTCCCAGCATCCAACCATGGGACACTAATCCCTTCCTTCATCCTGGCTGGTAATGCTTCCCATCATCCCACACTACTGGATAGGTAAATACAAGGCTAAGTCTCCAGAAGAAACCTCGTGCCATCCTGGAAAACACCTGCACCCAGGAAGCATGGGCAGAGTCAAAAGTCCTCACTGCTGGGCTGTGACAAGAGAGCTTGACGTGGCTTTTGTCCTACCACAGGTGCAGCACCAGGTGGTGCCAAGCTCCTCTGCCATCCCCAACACCACCCTGTCTGCCTGTGCTGCTCCTTGCAGGTGGGGAAAATGCTGTGTAGGTGCAGGTGCAGGTGTCACACTTCTCCCCCGAGCACTTTTGGGTGGCCCTGCTAGCTTCTGCTTCCCCGGGTCCCTCAGGTCCAATCTGCCACCACCTCATGTGGGGAGGTCCTGCTCAGCAGGAGCTCCCTGTCTGGGATCCGAGCTTTGCTCCTCAATAGGATGCATTCTGTATTTCCCTTCTCCGTGAAATAAAAGATACTTGTTATCTTGCCATTTTCTGTCTGACCCATAATTTATGACAGACCATAAACAGTTCAGCTGGGTCCCTAGGACATCTGAAATCTTTATGGTAAAAAAAATAAATCAAACATATCTGACTGCCCAGTGAGGACACTTAAAATTAGCCCCAATGATTTGATGAAATGTATTTAAACAACCAAAGAAATTTAGCCTATGGGATTTTTTTTTAACATCCGTTCACCAAAAACATTTTTCAGTTATTGTGAATTTAGGGAGGGGGGAAGAAACAACAAAAAATAACAAAAAAACTCCAACAACAACAAAAAAAACCCCCCAGGAAAAACACAACAAAAAAACCCCAACAAAAAACAACAAGCCAGTTTATTTTAAATAGAAAATTTGCGGGGGGGGAAATGGATGCATTTCCTTCTGGTATTTTTTAATTAAAGATTCTGATGTTCATTCTGGAGTACAGTTTTAATTCAAAAACTAATTCCATTTTAATGATTGAATTTTGAAAGGATTAAATCAAACAAGGTTTATGTAGGCCCATAATACCGCTTTTGCCCATAACAAAAGTAAACAAATTTTCAGCATAAATAAAGTAATTTTTAAAATTTTACTTGACAAAAATCCCTGAACATTTTCCATATGCTATTGGTTGAATTAATTTTCTCCTCTTTTTTTTTGCTTCTTTCAATTATGAATCTGCAAAAACAGCTATTTGCTGAGCTGTGTTGAACAGGGCAACTCATACTTTGTTTTTTTCCCCACATATGTACCTAGGTCTTTTTCTCTAATTTTGCATAATCTGCACTCATGCACAATCTTCATTGTTTCTATAGGATGTTGGTCTGCATTAGGAAAGTAGGAGTCTGCACAGCAAGACCAGTGGCTGAAGGAAGCTTCTGAAACCAAAAACATTGACAGTGTTCTGGACCATCTTCAGACCTTCTTTCACAATGCGTCTGCATAGCCGTGATCTCACAAAGAGCTTTTTGTGGTTTATACCTAGAGGTGCCACTCAAATCAGTGATGCTACCCAGGGGGCAGTTGAGATGTTTTCAAAATGATGTAGATGTGTATTTTAATATGACCTACATATAAAAGAGGAACTAAATGATAGAAGTGTCCTGCTGAGAGGCCTTATTTCAAGAGAGTTTTCTCTCTTTAGGGAGAAATATTTAACGTATTTATTTCTTTAAGGTCATACCACAGGGAGTTCAGTTTGGGGAAATGTGAAAACTAACTTCAGGTTTTAAATCAAATTTTAGTTCTTGTGACTTCAGTTCTGCAGATCTGAATAACAGGACCAAATACTCTGTACAGACCAAATGGAAATACATTCAAAGCTGACAGTTCCTGCTAGTTTACAGCCACAGGCTTGTCAGATTGAACTTGAAATCTGACCCGAACATACTCAAAATTCATCCCAAGTTCTCCTAATGCTGCCTGATGAATTTTGCCTGACAGCAGTTTTTATTACAAGGGGATTTCTTGAAGTATGAGAAGTAGCTCCAAGCCATCTCAAAACCAGTAATTATTTCAATGTTTCCTGGTTGCTAGATAGAACCCCAGATCCTTGGAACTGTGCAAAAAAAAATTAGCAATTCTGTGTCAAGTCAGCATGAAAATGCTTCAGATTTGTCACAGAAAGGGGCCTTGTGTAAAATGTGTTTAAGATTCAATGAAACACTTTGTCCAGCCCAAACCAAAATGTTTTCTTTCATGCAGGGCAGTTTTTATTCTTGCAAAATGAATGTGGGCCAGTGGTATTTAGCAAATCTTGTTTCATAAGATAACAGAATAATTTCCTTTAGTTTCCCAAAGCTTTCCACGGGAGGGAAAACTGGGAGGTGTGTGTGAAACTTCAACAAAGTTTGACTTCATTTGTAAACAGTTTCCTTTCATCTGAAACCGTTTATTTTTTAGGTGAATAAACATTTCTACCAAACTGTTTCAGTCAGCTCTATTTGGGGTCAATATGCTGTGTAAGCATTCATCACTCTGCCAATTGCAACGAAGTCCCGTGACTGGTTGCCCTGTGGGGTTAACCTGGGCTATCGACAATGTGTGTGTGGCAGATGTGCCAGAGGACTGCTAATTGCTTGATTAAAGCTCTTTTCCTGATTTTTGGGTCGAAATGAATGATCAGGTCTGAAAGGTTTGTGGTGAAAGGAAAGAAGAGCAAGTTTTCTCAGGGCTTCCTCATACCCAGCTCACGGCCTCATGGACTCCTTCCTACAGAGGCTGATAGGGGAATGAGTGTCTAAAGAATGAAGAAAAACTTCAGGCTTTGCTATTTTTCTTTTCCTTACAATGGACTAGGCTTTATTTCAGGCTAAAAAGTTGGCTACAAGGAGCTCACTGTGTCAAGGTCAGAAGTACACAACCACATGAGATTTCCCTGGCAAGTTTAGAAAGTATTAGCAGCATTTCTTGGATTTTATTTAAACAGTTACCTTGCTGGCAGATTAATTTAGCAAAGCACCTCCCATGTGGAAGAACTGCAAAAGAAAACACCAATCTGCCCTCCTTTCAAGTTGAAGGGGCTTTTGAAACCTTTTCAGTTCAAGCAGCTGCATTTTGATGGAGAATGAGGACAGGCTGTTGTGGACCATACCTCTCCTTGGGGCAGGATGACCGGGGCAGCTGACTGGGAGCCAATCCATGGCTGGTGAGCAAGTTCCCAGCAAAGCCACACAATGTAAAAACGTCCTCTCTCTCAGACACATCACTGAGGACCTTCAGTTTCACCCCATTGTATTGAGATGAGCAGCTGGTGCGAAGCAACACGTGTTTGGCTTTGTTTTCTGATTTTGCCGACAATAATATGCCAACAATGTAAATAGCAAATTTATTTACATACAAAGATAATACTGATGTTCAGAAGAATCAGATAAAACTCACTCAAAGTTTCATAGTAAACAACATTTATACCTTTTTTTTTTTTCAGATGATTCATTAAGCACAGTTTCTGGAGCCTTTTAAGCATCCTGCAAGTCTCTGAGGCTGACAAGTGAAAGGGATGAAAAACAATTCTAACAGAATCTATTCTTGTCTTTCTCTAATGGCTTATAGATCCTGCTGTTTCCATAAATGCTCTTTGAAGGGAAACTGTGTGGGATTTTAATGGCTTTTCGAGTTCATGTGGGTGTCACTTGCTTTGATGTATGCCAAATACAAAACAACAGTATGTCTGAAAGCAACAGTGAATGAGGTTTAAGGTGAATGGCAAATGCCCTGTTTAGGAACACACTTATCTTGGGGTTATTGCACCCTAATCACAGGAGCAGCATTGAGTTACCACTGTTTTGTGTATAAGGAAGAGTGTCTTTACTGCATTTTAGACGGCATACTAAAGATTTATTATGCTTTTATAAGCAAGATATTTTTTCCCATTGGTGACATGTTGCTTCTTACCTAAAGTTTAAAAGAAGTGCTTTGGGACAATGATTGTACGCAAATCTAACTTAGAGCCAGATTTTCACAAGCTTTTTGACAGGAAAAAGTCATCTGGAGTTATCTGGCTAAGGGACAGAAAGGTTCTAGAAAAGTGTTGTACTGTTGCAATATTCAAAGTAAACCTGAGTTGTAACACCAGTGGGAGAAGCTCTAAGACCAAATGATACTGGGAATGATTCCTGAATAATATTCTGTGGGGAAATAATTAGGTTAAGGTTTCTCTTTCAGTCTACTTTCTGGCTGGGAGGGACTTCAGCTCTTACTTACTGTCCTTCACAGTATGTCACCAGGGACTCTCCCACCTCTAGGCCAGCTGTGCCATCACCCTACTGGGCACCACTGCACCATATACTCACTTCTTCCAGAAGAGTTTTGTCCATGAGTATTTACCTCCCTGTATAAAATGTGTCTCTTATTTAAACCTAGGTCCATTATTTCATTTTTGTTATCACAGTTGTGGGCCAGGACTTTGAGGACTGTGCAAAAAAAGCAGTGGAAAACCAGACAGTGCCTATGGTCTACAGAGAGCTGGATATTTCAGCTACTTGACACAGAAGGTGAAACATAGGGAAAAGCACTATCTTGCTAAAGCTACTATTTTTGTTGAAATATATCCTCCCCTATTAGGTTTCCATGTATCAGGAACATCCAGACTCTGGTTGACAGCCTCAGTACTTTCAAAGTGTCCTGCAGCAGTTTCGTCTTTAAAAAGGGGTTAGATGTAAATAGATCAGGGGATATGTGTCCCTTATAGGACAAATGGGAGCAAGAACAAGAGTTTTCAGATAAATGTGCTTAACCAGGTTAGATGTTAAAAGCGGGCCCAAGCAGCCACCGAGAAAGCAATTGTTGTGGTCACAAACAGCAAATTTTCAAGTTCATTGTAGAGATTATCTACTAAATACAATTGCTTTACAAATGTAACAATGGAGAAATCTATACAAACTGATAAGCAGAAGTGTAAAATGCCAAGTCAGATCAAATCACTGAGCCAAATGGAGTTTTTGCTACCTGTGTTGGAAGGGAAATGTGCCTTATTGCTCTTGGATAAGAATCAATAAATGTTTTTTACGCGAGTTTTTTGGTTGTAAGGGATATAGTGAGAAGAGCAATCTCTGTATTTGGGTTGGGGCTACTGACAGAGACATTCCTGAAATTCACCTTGACTAGCAAACTATTTGAGTATTTAATCTTCATGGAATCTTGCTAAAAAGAGAACATTGATCTTTTTGTATAGAGGAGAAAACGTATTTTGTCACATTTTGTGCAGATGGTTCAGCTGTTACTATGTCCATTGAAGGATAGAAAAATTCTGTTAACTGGGAGAATTAACTAAATCTGGGCTGTGATTTATGACTTCTGACAACAGCCCTAAACAAAGGTGACGTGGCATATGATCAACCTGGACTGACTGATCCATTAGTAACAAAGAACTCTTGACCCAGGGAAAAATGTTGATTACATGAAGAGGACACTAAAAGGTAGCCCAGTACATCAGCACTGACATCCATTCCAGCAGATCCTTAGAAAAGGTGAACTTTGCCATTTTTCCTGGACAGCTTTTTATGGAGGTGGAGCTCAATGCATCTTCCTCTTGTTTACCTGTTATCATATATGCTGCTACATTCCTGATCCTCACAAGGCTCTCTATTGCCTATCTGAATTTCAGTAGCTGAAATAATTACTGCTCCTTGCTCTCTGCCAGAGCTGAGAATTGAATACTGCCAGGAAAAACATGCTTCATTTCCATTATTTTTAATATCCCTTTCATTCAGCCCATTCATAGTTTTATCACGCCACGGTGCTATGGGCTTGAGAGGAAGAGAGGAGTGAAGAGCAGTCTAGTTGTGAACAGGTGATGGGCAGAAGACCCTTACAGGAAATGAATGCCCTACTTTTAAATGGTCTGTATTTTGTGGCAGCTGTGCTTCTTCTGAGCTAGAGTATGTGGGTTGCTTTTTCCATGCGTACAGCAGCAGATGTCCAAAGACTCTGCAGGTTCTGGGCTTCGGGTGAGCTGCCTCAGTAGCTTGGCTCGCTGGAGCACTGGAGGAAAGCTGTAGGGTGAGGCCAGGCACGACAAGGCCTGTTCTCATGTGGTATGACACAAATTCACTGCACAGGCCCAAACCTGTGTGGCTTTGACACCCAGCTTCAGCTGGGAGACAGTGGAAGGCCTGTGAAGAGGCTGGAGAAAAAAAGGAGTTAGCACTGCCTGCCCTGCTAAGAAGAGCATTGATGTGCCATTAAGAGACTGTCCTCCCGCTTACTAAAGGAAAATATCCAGGAGTCAGTGCTGGGACAGTGGTGGGCTGGGACAGAGTTTGGAAAGAGGGAGGCCGGTCACCACACTGTGGCAAGGTGTTCCCAGCCAGCACCTGTCTCTGAAGGGTGCCGTTTACTGGGACAGCAGAGTTCCTATGCTGGAACTGGCACGTCAACATTGTACCAAACAATTCCAGGTGACTTTTGTCCCTGTATCTTCACGGCTGCAGGGAATAAGGGAATTGAAGCCTCTGTCTTCCTCAGCATCAGCAATACCTGCTTGAGGATGACATCCAAGCTGGAAGAGGGCTGAGCAAAGCTGAGCAGCTCCTGGGGAGGGCACATTACATTTCCCAGTGGTATGCATACTTTGGAGAAGTACATTGGCTTGGACATCATTACCAAGGAAGAGTCCTTTTTGGTCCTTACTTATACCTTGTCCATAAGCAGCAGTTTGGTCTCCTGCTTGAAAAGTTTCCACCTTCTAATTTCTATGAAGTCCCACCCACACTTGGGAACTTGCAAGGAGACTCTGGGGACAAATGATGCCAATGTCCAGAAGGACCTGTACCCAAGAAGGGAGATGCTGGTTGAGCCCTACTGCCAGTTATTGTCCCTGTCTCCAGCTGTCTCTGCAGCAGGATCTGGCTGCAGCAGCAAGACCTGCACATGTGCTCTTCCACCACAAACGTATCCAATTTGTATTAGAGATAAAAAGTCCATCTGAGTATAAAAGTATGTTGCCACTGTCGGTCACTGCAGCAAAGTTTAACCGATGAGCTGAGAGGGGAAAGGCTTTATCTTTTGCACTTGCAGGTGGGCTCAGTGCAGGT
Source organism: Mystacornis crossleyi (assembly GCA_013400655.1). Taxonomy (NCBI): domain Eukaryota; kingdom Metazoa; phylum Chordata; class Aves; order Passeriformes; family Timaliidae; genus Mystacornis; species Mystacornis crossleyi. The sequence goes on from VYZQ01008826.1 coordinate 44,416, forward strand.
CGTGGACAGGTCTGTGTTAGCTGCTGCAATAACACTTTGTATTTCAATGGGTCTGAAGCTCTGACAAAGATCCTGCAGATTAACAGCTCCTGCGCAGGTGTTTGCTGCCACAGACACATGTGCAGCATGAATCCCAGGTGCCAGCTGTCCTGAGAAAGCACAGATTTGTGAAGTTCTGAGGTGCATGAAATCAGCAGGAATTACAGACACAGTCCACAAACTGACATGGAGATGGGAGGTATTTATTGGAAGTTCTAGAATAGAGACCAGAGTGATTCCTAATGCAGAAGTTTACCAGACTTTAGTTTAGGTAGGCCTCAGCTACTCTGTTGTCACCTCTTCTTGTTCTCTGCTCCACTCCCCACTCCCGGAGGCAACCTGAAGCCTCCAAAGCGCTGCAGTGGGGTGAAGAGGATGGAAGAGATGAGGCATCACCCACATGGTGATACTACATCTTTTCCTTCCTTACTCTTATACCTGCATTCCACACTATTGTTTGTACCTCTCAGCATGTCTTTAATGAGAGGCAGGCTGGAAGAATAAGAAATTGTGACAGAGAGGAATCCCACTTATTGCGGTTCTCCCCTCAGCAAGAGTGAGGTGTGGAGGAGACAGAAGTACTGCTGCCATAGGAAAGTCTTTTCCCCAGCCACATCCAGCAAGGATCCTCATCATCTCTGTGCCCCTCATCCAAGGGACAAGTGCAAGTTTTCAGGGTGCTCTGACACTATAGGAAAGTAGACAATCACACAGGATGGTTCTGTAGCTGGTGACTTTATATTAGATAAATAAGACATGTCACTGCAGGTGTTGGAAGTGATCCACACAGGTGGATCTACAGCATGAAACTGGGGTAGGAGTACTTGTTTCAAACGTTTCAGAAATGGTCCTGCTGCTTCTGTGGTGGTACTGCTGAGGAGTGGTGGGTCTCCTGGCAAAACCTGGGACCATTTGGAGGGTAAGAGAATGGGGCTTTGTTGCAGGAGATGGATTTGCTCCTGCCCAGGGGTGAAAACTCAGCAGCGGTTCATTCTTTCCTTCCTCTCTTGTTGCCAAAGGCAGACACTAAGCTCCTCTGGGGAGCTGTAAATGAGTATAATTCAATACAGGGCGCTAAGTGAGCAGCAGCAGCACACATGGCTTGAAGCTATTCCTCCTATGGCCAGAGGCAGACATGTGGGGTGAGTGGACAGATGATCTGATCTTGTGTGGAAATCTCATTGTGCCCCAGCCACCATGCTCCACTTTACTGTAATAAAACGTAATTTGATCAAATATATTTTCACATTATTCTTCTGTTAGAATAATTATTCAAGGTATGCCAGCTGCAGGAGTTCTTGGACCTTTTCCTATGCAGTGGCTGGGACTGGCTTCTGACACTCTTCTTCATCTGGATACTGGAGAGGCTCCTGCCCTGGCAACTGCTGTGGTTGTGCAACAGGTAATAGAAGAGAGAAGCAGTCTTTTTTTTCAAGGTGCACAGGAGTTAATTTATGCCCAAAATTTTAAGCAGAAGATCTGCAAATACAGGAAACCCCAAAATGTTTTTTCCACCTGTTCTTGTTTACTCTGGGGAAGAGAATTCTCTCTGCTCATTTTATATTTAACGTCTGGGTTAAATTAAACATAAGCAAACTAACTAGCGAGGTGCAGTTACTGCACCATACTATTTCCCAGTGGTTTCAAGAGGGGAAGACAAATCTCTGCCTAATTTTAAATCACCATAAACTCTTGTAATATTGCAGATGGATCAGAATTGTTTTTATTATTAATAGCACATTACAACATGTCCATTTTGTGAAGGTATACAGTTTGGGTTCGCTGCCTTAGCATGCTTCTTAAATTGAGGTTTAGGTTTTTGCCCCCAGCCTTTCCTCCACCCACCCAGAGAAGGGTGGCCTATGGTGCAGAATGATTGTTCCTAATTGCATGTTGATAGGCAAGGAGCACAAAATGTACTGCGTCCCTGCTCCTGCAGCTGGTCTTTATGAAACAAAAACCCTGAGTTGCTTATCTTGGAGAAGCTTGCTCTTTTTCCCAGAGAGAAAATAAAATTTATGATCTAGCTGGTCTGAGCACTAAATCCGAGTAACAAGGATCCAACCAGAGATTCCTATTAAAGGGTTAGTATCCATCATAATTGGCTGATGGGGTGTTTTGAAACTCATTAATCACCGTGCTGGCAGCAAGCAAATTAGAAACTCTGTGTTCTGCCGCTGACTTCCCATTTCACTGAGTGAGTTAAATGCAAAGCATGTGTTACTGGCATCAGCGATTTCAAAAGTGGGTGTTTCTCTGGATGTAAATGGTACTTAATAATGTTCCACCTTTGACTGAAACTAGGGCACACCCTGCCATGAGGTTCTCATCATCTAATTACACTTACTCAATCTGAATTCAGATCATGCAATTCAAGCTGGGTCTACCTGCCAGATTAACAGTTCAGCTTGTCTTGACAGAAAAGCCATACCCCAGGATCTCAGAGACACCTGGCAGGGTGCTGGGAGGGGATGGGAAGAGCTGTGTGTGCCACCTGCTCCATGGCCGCTGCCCTCTCAGCCAGGACTCTGCTTTCCCACCCATGAAAGTTATTGTGAAGAAAGAGGGGTCAGTTTCTTGCAGGAGCCCCGTGTTTTATGCAGACCTCATGGGAGCAGTGCCACGGGGTGGACACTTGGAACCAATGGCTACAGTGACAGCCCTTGATCATCGTATCTTGGGCTTACCCACAGAAGGGAAAGCAAAATAAGATTAAAGCCTTCTTCCAGCTCTAGCAGGATATTTTGTACAGATAAGAGACTAGTCTGTGCTCCAGGCCTGTTCTGGCCATAGTCTCTGTGCTCAGGCTCCCAGCAGCTCTCTATACAAATAAATAATACTCCCCAGAATTGAACTCTGAGGCCAATTGAGGTATTACAGCTTGCTGCTTGTGCTGCTGAATTTTCTCAGTCCTCAAAACAGGGTTACATTCTCCACATCTTATGTTGTCATCAGCTGCTGCCTGGTGGGGACTAGCTGTCACAGGCCAAAATCATGCCAGTCAGCATGTTCAACACATGGTGGTGTGGGCACTCAGAGGTTCGAGTCAGTGCTCATGCCCTACCCTGCTTTGTTTCCTGGTGCAGATGCAGTCAGTGGTGCCAGATGTGGCTGGGTTCTTCACCATCCTCAGTATTCACACAGCTGTGGTGATGCTTCCCTGGGGAGGAGTGTGTAAAGGAGCTGGCAGCAGAGGCAGTGTCTCCTCCTGTACCAATGCTCAGCTTCACTTTGTTTTGCTTTTGTAACTGTAACCTAAAATCTGTCCAGGGTGAAGTTATGGAGAGGTACAGACAGTTCCATCCCCAAACATTCAAGAGGTGCCTTGGGCATACTGCTCTGAGCTGCATCCCCACCCTCAGACAAGGAAAAAATCCTCTTAATCCGCCTACTCCAACACACTCTGCTAACGGTTCTTTGAGCAAGTCCTGCTCCTGCTCTCAAGGATTTTTTTTTTTTTACTAGCAGTTTGGGATGCCAGAGAGGAGAGAGAAGCCCAAATGAGATCAGCGTGTGTCTCATAACCATGGATGACACTTTAACTGATAGGGCTCTGCTCTGGTCTTCATCTTGTATTTCAGCTGTTACTTATGAAGCCAATGAAAACCGTGGTTCACACAGTGAGCAGGCAGGTTCTCCAGAGATTCCCTTCCCTCTTAATGGTTCTTGGTGAGTAAATGCCTTGTCACTGAACGTTCTCATGTCTTGGAACACAGAAGGAGAGGGTCCCAGTTGCCATGCACAGCCGTGCTGCTGGCCACATAAGAAATAAGGCAGCATACATCAAGCTTAGCCCCCAAGCTTCTCAGTTCCTAATCCCTAAGGAGAGAAAGATCTTGACAGAAAGGTGCAAGGCTGGAGAGCTGTCCCGCTTGGATCACTTCAGTTTTAGCCACAAAATCACCATAATAATGCTCCATAATTACATCTTGCATTTTCATCTCTATATTTCAGCTGAAGTTATGAATGTTTAATTACACAAGTCTCATAAATACCTTTCAGAGCAGGTCATCATTCAGATGATACCTGTTTTCATGAGCCGGTGGCAGGGACATACAATCTCAGGGAAAATCAGCCCTATAGGGCGGTGCAGGAGTAGCCCCAGTTAAGCCAAGGTGGTCTGGTCTGTGCCCAGCCTCATTGCCCTGGGGAGCCTGAAATGGTGTAACCCCTTTGTGGAGGATAGTGTCACCCTCACAGCAGGGGCCAAACTCTGCCTCCCTCATGACACACCTCTGCTGCCACCCCCAGCTTGTACCAAATACTGTCTGGTGCTGGCAGGGTTCCCAGGCACGGAGTGTCAGGGACTGCAAAGCCACACAAGAGATCTGCCAAGCCCTCTGTGCCTCTGAGGCTCGTTGGGGTGTGCATGTTGGCCAAGTATAACATAGAAGATGCCTCTCCTGCAGGATTCAGTGCCCCATGTTAAACAGCAAACCATCCATCAGCCTTCAATTTTTCTCTCATTCTTTGTTTGCAGCAGTTTTCAGGACCTTATGACAGAGGGCTGTCACTGCTGTCACATTTGTGTCTCTCTTGTTTTTCATCTTCAATAGTTGAAAAAGTGTTATTGCTATCCTCATTTTCACTGTTGAGGAGGATACCATATCTTTGCCCAAGAAAAATCCTTTGGTTGGTATATACTGCAACCACACGGGAGCAGATGGGGCATCAGACAGCAGGTCTGTATTAAGATGGCTAAGGACTATAGACAGGCTGTGGAGTTTTTCGGTATATTTTTTCCTGCAAGTTCATACGTATTGAGAGAAAGGATGGTTTGTGTCAAATACTTGCTGGCATTTTTAATGTGAAAGAGCTAATGAGCCCATCTTGTCATCTGCTCAGTAGTGCACAGCGAGTGAAAAGAGACTCAGCTTGCTCATTACACTGATCACTAGGGTGTAAAGGGCTCAAAGGAGCTGGCAGGACTGCCTTGCCTTCCTGGGCACAAGCAGAACCGTATTGGTGTGCACTGCAGAAGTGCCCAGGGCTTTATTTAAACCAGGACTGTCTTGCATTCATTTCAGCAGAGGCTCAGCTGCAGCAGGTAGGCACTCGGCCAAAGAAGGCGCTTTTATTACCATATGATGAAAGTTAAGCTCTGATGCCTCTTGACCCCTAGCCGTGGGCTGGCAACTGTGACACTGGGAGAAACCCGCTGCAAGGAAACGGGGAACTTGCAGTGGAAGAGAAGAATTTTACTTATGCAGGTAAACATGGAATGCAATGAGCACAGAGCAATGAAACAGAGCTAATGGCATGCAGAAATCATGGGCAACAATGACACACAAATCAATAATTGTGTGATTATGTGGATAACAAGCTAGAGAGACAAAACATTCAGTTTCAAAACTGAAGATCTGTGATACAGGATGTGTAGGTGGGCAGCCTCTTTGGAGAGAAATCCTACCCAACAAATTTTACACACTGTTTCAGAGAAGATCTCAGGGCATCTGCAGGAATAAGTTTCAATACGGATGGATACTCATTCCTATCACCCAAGTGTGAGCCAAAGCCTCTCCTACAATCTTATTTCTTCCTATCTCATCACTAATACAAAATCATTTTAATGTCTCTGGAAAGTTCTGCTGCTTTTAATTTCAAATACTCTACAGTTGTAAAGGTAATCAGTGTTAGTGTTCATATTAAGTAACTTTGAACTATACATAATTATATAATCACGTATGAGGCGACATATTAATACTGGCCATTTGTGATAAGATTGTCGTGATAAACGCTGCTCACAGAAAACCCAGACTTTACTTCTTAATCTTCCCATCTCCAGTGCTTTTCTGGTCCCCTTATTTCCTATATCTAAGGTGGGAAAATATTGCCTATATATTTATTCCAGTCTTGCTAAGCCACGTTGAACTTCTAAGGCCATCGTTAATCATCTTTAGTAAACAAGTATCTCAACAGGCAGAATCTGCCTTGTGTGTTTAGCAAACTATACCCTACTGGAACAGTTAAGATTAAATCACATTTTTAAACAAGGTCAGAAGACATTTCCTTGCTGGAGTTTAAACCACTCGTAAGAGAGGAGTCAGAGGCGGGCTCCTGGCAGCAATGCCCCAGGACAGACAAGCTGGGAGGTACTGGCCGTGCTCGGCACTCGAAGAAGGCAATCTCCAGCTGCCCCTTCAGCAACGGGAGGCCTCGCAGGCAGCTGGCCGACTGCCCGGGGGGACGTGCCTGAGGGTGCCTTGCTCTGGTAGGCAGGCACTTATGTCAAGGGTCCCCTGGGCTCCCTAGGGCTCCTGCAGACCACGCCAACATTTTTACCGCTGTACTGACAGTTTGGAGATCTGCTACCACACCCAGTGCTTTGCGCTTTCCAAACCCACCTCTGCTTGTGTTGTTTTTCACACAAACACACTGCCATAATCAAGCCCAGGAAATGCAGCAGGAAGCATTTGTGCTGACATCCTCTGTTTTACCAGCACAGGAAAACAGTGTTTCTAATACTCCCTTTATAGTCTGAACCAAGATTACACTGAGCAATGGCCATGGTCTCTACTCATGACAGCAATGCTTGTTTCCTTCTCTTTCAATATGAACACAAACTTTTTTAAGGAGTGTAATCCCCACGCAACACACTTTGTACCTTGTGTCTGCTCAGATACTTCTGTGCCAGGGCATCTATGTCGTGTCTCTATTAGATTGCAGTGCAGGGCCTTGAGCGGGTCTGCTGGCCTGAGCCACTGGTGCTCCTCTGAGGATCCTGTGATCACGTTAGAAATCCTGATGCCTCTGCTTCACATTAAGCAGGGTCCTGTAGTCCGTGACAGTGGGAATGCATCCTACTGCCTACTTCCATCTGAGAGGGGTCTCATGTGCCCTGAGACCTCTCTGCAACATAAACCAAAGAACAGGCAGTAGTCAGGATCAGGAGATTCCCTTCAAAAGCACCTGCTTGACCTGGATTAAAATATTAAGGAGGATGCATCTGTAGGTTTAGGCCAAAGCTAACCTGTAAACTAGGTCTGGATCTAAACCCAGATTTGGGTCTATCTCCAATTTTAGTGTTGAGAAGCCAAGAGCAAGAAGAAGACATCGGAAACTGTCTCACTGGTGTTTTTAGAGTTCTCATGAAATTCGCTGTGATGTACCGAAAAATTATTATCAGGACCATAATTTAAGCAAAAAAACTCTAGCTCTGGCAGCATGAAGCTGTGTCAGAGAAGGTTTAGGTTAGATATCAAGAAAAGGTTTTTTCACCCAAAGGGTGAAAAGGGTGACTGAGCACTGGAACAGGCTCCTCAGGGAAGTGATCACAGCATCAGCCTGTCAGAGTTCAAGAAGCATTTGGACAATGCTCTCAGGCACATTGTGTGATTCTTGTGATATCCTGTGCAGGACCAGGAGTTGGACTTGATGATCCTGATGGATACCATCTAACTCAGCATATTCTATGGTTCTATGATACTTATTTGTGGGCATAGTAGATAGACTTGTTACCTGTTACCTTCAGTATGAATAGCTGGGTTCTGAGTTCAATTCAACTACTTCATGGAGTAAGCCCAGACCTGTGTTTAGTGGGCAGAGAGGTTCAGTCAGAACTCCTCGTATGACTGCCATGTGCACTTTTAGAACTTTTTGCTTGCCATTAGAATATGGTGTAATGGCAGACTTTATGGATCCCCAGTATTTCTGTTAATGCCCTTTTAATAGATTCCCGCAATTAATTTGAAATTGAACCTGCCTCAACTCCACTTCTACGCATTTTAAGTGTACTTCAAAGTTCATTAATGAGTAGCCTTAATAAACCCAGGCTGTGCCATAATTAGTCTAAGTCACTCACTCTGAGTAGTTCAGTTCTTTGCGTTCAAGTGCAGATGCTCAAAGGTGCGCTGCTGTGTATAGATGCAACCACACACTTTCATGCTCATTTCTAGGGCTGCTTTCACAGTACTTATGGATTAGAATGAACTCTGAGCCATGAAGTTGTTTTAGTGGAAACACAGATGAAATCATCTTTCACCTCTAGGTCACCAGCGTGATTCCATCAGAAAACAGCACTGCTGACTGAAAGTTTTCAGTCAGACACTGAGAGCTTAAGAAACCTCATGATCTCAGCACAGCTGTTAATAGAAAGCAAACCTAGCACTAACTCATGTCACTTTTGGCAGCCACAGCAGAAAGGCCAAACTCCCAAATCAGCATGGGGGCTGCACGGCTCTTTTAGCCCAGAGGTAGCTTCACAGTGGGCAGTACATTATCCTGGCAGGGTGGAGATTGGAAAAACTTGTATGGCAACCCTTTGGACTATTCCTGTCCTGGGTTAAGAGGTGGTCACTTTTCATCTCGTTCTGTAGGCTCCCTATTTATAGAAAAGGAAAAATATAGGAAAGTGTCCAAAAGAGTCACTTGCAACTTCTATTGCATGTACTAGAACAAAAACCCAAATTCTGAAATAAGGGTTGGAACCTCCTGGGACTGTATCTGAAACCTATTGATGTCATTCAATCTGTGCTGAGGTAGAAATTCACAGTGACCTAACTAGGAACTGTACCTCTGCAAGAGCTAAGGACTCACAAAAGTCTTAAGAGTTTGGACACTTCACAACAGAATTTGCCTTCACATTTCACTGACAAGGTGTCTTCTCCAATTCATTTTGCTGATGTGCAAAAAATATTCCTCTTCTTTGAACTAATCCATCCACTCTTTGCTTGAAAATCAGGGCAAAAATTAAATGACCACCCCTCTCATTACCAGACTTTTGCAGAAGGAGAGACAGATCCAGTGTTTCTGTTGCTCGCAGAAGCGTAAAGATGTAAAGCTACCAACTTGTAATGATGATAAAGGCATAAGGAGCATGAATTTGCAATTCTGGCCTCTCCAAAAGCCTGCACAAGGTGTAGATGCCAGCAGTTTTCTTCAGCTGGCTGAATGTAAAGGTGAAAACAAATGTGACAACCTTTCACTGTCAAGAGAGCGAAGGTAAGAGTTAGAAAGATGCATTATTCATCAGGGAGTTTATTTTCATGCCACATTCAGATCCATCTGGGCACCTAGTTATCACAGAGTTGACAAAACAAACGGCATTGGAACACAGAAGGAAGTCCGTGAGGAGGACCAGAAGAGCTGAATCTACAGAGTTAGGGAGTAGGATGGGAGTCAAGGTCTGTAAGAACTCAAACAAGAACTTTTTGAGCGACAGAATGAAGGGCTGATCTCTCGCAGATGTTCAGCTCAAGGCTGGCCATACCCTAGGGTAGCTAATATGCAAGTCATGAATTACGGTATTTCCACAATATCTAAAAGTTTTTCAGCAGTTCTAAGGTACCTCTCTAAAGCGTAGTCACTGATAGCTAATAGGGGGTGATCTCACGCTGCAGCTGACTCAGGTCTCTAGTCTTTTTCTCAGAAGTTAGTTTCCACAAAACCTGTGAAAACTTTATATTTTAATCTGTTAAATGTTGTTGAAACTGGCCAATAAGTTAAAAAGTCTGTAGGGACATGCACACATACACATAAAACAAAGAACAGTCTAAGTAAGCTTTGTTTTCAAAGAAAATAAGGTTAAAAATACTTCAGGATGTGAAAATGAAAATTCTAAGTCATGAATCACAAAGGTATTTGGTTTCCCTGTTGGGACAGAGGATTTGAGACTTCTTGGCCATGCCCTAAGCCATGCCAGCTCTTTTTTTGCTTCATTCCTTGGCCCAGAACAGCCCTCACTCAGACAGCAGTTCCCATCATGTGTCTAATAACATGTGCAGCTGAGTTTATTTCGGCTTCCTACCTTAAAAGAAGGTATTTTACATCTTAAGAGAGGAAAGAACGTTGTGTGTGAAGCTTGACAGTGAAGAGGTTGCTTAATGGCTAACCTGTTTGATCAATGTCAGTTATACTATGAGCACATTGTTTGGAGAACTCTTGTGGAGGACTGCTGCAAACAACTCCCAAAAGGCTTGGCTTTCATGTGGGCTAAGCCTTCTGGGTGAGGGAGGGATTGGTATTCATGGGTGAGCCTGTAATGAATGTGCCTCTCTGATGCAGGCCTTGTTGAAGGCCAATTCAGAATGGCAATGTAAAAGCTTCCTGAGGAAAAGTGTCTGTGTAGGTGGTGGGAAGGGTGGAGGTGATGAGCTCAAATAGGGCAAGTAAATGGTAGTTCTGCTCCATTGTCCAATCTGACAAGTTCACAGTGAAATTAAGGGAGTGATTGGGCCGGTTCCCATTCTGAAGCTTCCCAACAGGTAGAGACAATATATTAAACTAAGTAAGTTATCTTCAAATATGATGGTTAGTCTCCAGTGCTCAGGCCCCTGCAGCTGCAGAAAGGTTGTGAGGTGGCAAGGTGGGGGGAAGAAGTGTATGACATCTTAGGGCAACTGCTTTTGCAGGATTTATGCAGCTCCGCCTGTTCATCAACCTAACACGTCCTCAGTGTTGACTAACTCATCTGAGAGGAGCATTAACAAAATGTGGCAGGCAAAGCAGTAACATTGTGCTGCAGCTGGGTGCCTTTGTCCAAGTAGTCCCTTGGTGACATTATTGGGTTTTGGTGTTGACTCAGACTGGAGACGTTAAAGTCATACAGTAGCAGCTGCAAACTCGAATGTGCCTTCTTTTCTTATTAGTACAGGATAAATGAGACAAAAGTTCTATATGATTATTCTTGGCAGCTTTTCTCAGCAAACTTGCTCTTCCAGCCCAGTATTACTTCCTCCTGCACCTCCTTCTCACTGTTTTTTGTTCTCTCTACTCCATGTTGATAATTTTAAAGCCCTACCAAGATGAAGGAAGGGAATTGGAGTGGCCATGGGAAGGGTGCTGTACTTTAGGGAAGAGTCACCTTAGGCAATGCTGGGTTTGGGGATTTTTTTTCTTCACCCATGGGTGGCAATCGAGGGCAAAGGGAATTTTCCCTGCAATGAGATGTTCCTCTGCTCCACCACCCTCAGAGGGTTTTATTCATCTCCTTTGCTGTCAGTTAGTTCTGGGCTTGTGTGTTCTTTGCTGTCTGCCAGGAAATCCTTCAAATACTGTGACAAGGGCATTGGTGATACACAAACTACCGCTTAACAATTTGGAGAAGGGGAAACTCAGACAGGAAAAGAAAAATAGGTGGTGACTGAGCCTTTACTGGGGTCTTTTCTCACCTACAGTTGAAGAAATTGGATCTGAATGAGTGATCTTTGCCTAAGAATTCAAGAGAAGCTGAAGGTGAATGCAAGGATCCTGTACGTTCTGCTGATGATTTTTGTATAAATCACTTGACCGGCCTCTGTAAAAGTGTTATGTTTCCCTCTGGCTCCTCAGACATCATGCCTTAGGGCTGCATTGCCAGGAGAGCATGCACCTTCTTCACGCTAGCAAAGCTCTGGCCTTAACTTCCAGACATACAGGGATATATTCTGTCCTTTGAGATAGGGAAACACACTCCTGGCCTCAGGCAACCAGGAGTGACAAACTGCTGACTCAGCCTAGACAGTTCTGGACCAGAAAGCCCAGCTGGGCCCAGCACATATCAAGTGTGCAAGATTCCATCCTGTTGTTACAGTACTTCTTTCAGACTGTTTTCTTCACTGACAGCTGGGAAAAAATCGTAAGTAGAAAGGCCTCGAGCAGAGTCCAGCTCATACAAGGGCTGGTAACTCTGATAACCATGTTCATTCTTGCAATTCCCATGCAGAAAACCTGTTTCTACATGTCATACAGTCATTTCCACTGTAGCCATGGGAAAATAAAGTCTCTGCTGTGTTAGCCTGCTGGTGTTTGACAAGACACCAGGCACTGTGGTATATGTTGTACATGTGACTGTGAGGGCGATGCTGAGTGACTTGTCTAAGAAAGTCGGAAGATATTGTCAGGAGACTCCATAGGAAATAAAGGGTAATGGTGTTGCTGCAGCTCCTAGGAATGCACTGGAGTGGAAAACTCTCTGGGGCAGGAAGGAGTGTACAGCAGGCTGAGCAGGGCAGGGAAGTTATGTCTGCCCCATGCACTGCTGCTCCAGAGCTGCAAGCAGCAGAGCCATCCATGGTGGTGCTTCACCCGTGCTGCTCAAGTCTGTAGAGCAAGGAGCCCTTATGCGGCTGCATTGTTCTGCCATCTGCATCCAGCACTTCGCACTTGGGTATACCATGGAAAAGGAACTCAGTCAGTTCTGGTGTCCTCAGAAGCTTCAAGTCATCAGAAAAAAAGATGGTGGAGTATTCATCCCGTTAGTGTTCATCTCTAATAATAAGCTATTTCAAAACATCCATGAAGCTCCAGGCTGTATCTGTCTTTTCTCTCCTTCACTCTTTAGGTTTTAATTATGCCCACTTGTGAGATTATTCTAGATGAATACCCTGTGACGATGGCTCCCTGGCAGCTCGTTAACCAGTGCAAGTCTGCAGTAATCCACAGTATAGTGGTGTTTGGAGAGGGGTGGAAACACGGTTGGCAAAAAAGTCTCTAAGTAGTCTCTCCCAACAAGATGTTTTGGGAGGTTCAAAAGAAGCAAGAGGAGGGCCTGCTTCATATGGTGCCTTGGTAAACTGCATACTACTGCCACATGTTGTAAACCTCTACCATCTAGTATATGAGTCAAAAAAAACCAACTGGGGAAACACAGGAGGAAGGGATGATGTGGGGAACCCAAATACAAAGAATTTACTTTGGGCTCTGGAAATACCAGAGCCCCAAGCTGAGTTTGAGAGAATATGCACAGAAATATCTCTGCTTGTCTTCTTCCTATCTAGGTATCTGCAACTGCTGTAGAAGATGCTGGCTGGAGGAGCATTTGGCTATTCTTGTGTTAGCATTTTCATGCAAAACGCTGTCTTTCGATGACAAAATCCACAAAATGAAGGTGACAGCCTCTATACAGTGGGTTGTTTCTGTTTTCCCAAAGTATTGAGAATTTGAGCCAGAGGAGAGAGAAAAGCTGAGCTTTCCATTGCCCTGCATATGTAATTGCTGGGTATAGCAACCTAATGAAAAGAACCAGTGCAGGAGTTTAAAAAGATTAGCAACCTTAAATGCCACTTACAGTGACCCACGAAATGCTGAGAACTCTGCACATAGTATCACCAGAACAGCAGTCTCTGGGTCTCCTGGAGGAAACCTCCTGGTCTGCCTGAGAGTAAATCCTGGAAATTCCTGTGTGCTTAATAAACAGGTCTGCTCACAACGTGCCATCCTGCTTGTTCATGGGGTGTTGGAGATAGGGAGTGGTAGATACTGAAGTAATTGGGATAAAATAACACACCTGGCATTTGTGGGGGGTGTGGGTGGGGTGGGGTGGGAGGTGATGTTGCAGCAACTCCCCTTTCCCCAAGCATCCAGGTGAGGGATGAGCCATGGTTTGGTCCAAATACACCATGCAGGTGGTCTGGTAGCCGACTTTTGTGACCCTGACAAGCACAGGGCAAGGCTGCCAGCCTTGCACTCGGGGTTCTTGGAAAGCCACCATGGCATGGCTGAAGCAGTTTTGGGCCCTTCTCTCACAAATACCAAAGTAGGATGTGTAGAGAGATCAGGATGTGGATAGTCTATGCGACAGGCAAAGCTTCAAACTGGCCTTAGTTTGGACATGAGAGGAAGGGCCAAACCCAGAAAAGTAGGTTTAGAAATGTAACTGTACAATTTTTTTCAAAGTTATAATCTGCTGATCTGAGAGTGGAGTGGTGCACGAAGATACTCAGCTTTGTGAACAGAGGGATAGGGTTAGACTGGGCTTACAGTGTCAGGCTGATACATCCCTCCCCCCTCTCTTGAGCCCTCTGCCGCCTTCGAGGGGTGGATAGAGAAACTGGCAAAAGTCCTCTAGACTGAAAAAAGAGGCGTTTAAATGAAGGTGCAGAGCAAGAAGCTGCTTTTTTGGTGCTGTGTTTGCAATCTCTAGGTAATCCCATCACTGCTTGCACAAAAGCAGCAGGATGTACCATTTTACCACTGCAGAAGTGTGAGCAGCATCAGCTGTCATAGCAGAATTATTTTGTGGTTTCTTTGAGATCACAGGCTCTTTAGTGCTCCCTCTGGTTGGTTGTGGGACCTGAATCAGTAGTCCAGTACACCCTCAGGTGAAGTGAGGGACGGAGGACAGCAGGCGATATGATGGGAAGGGCAGAGATCGAAGACAGCTCTGAAACCTGCCCCCTGCCTCAAAGAGACCAGTTATCCAATCTGAGTGGGGCATATCCTCAGCATCCATGAGGAGAGGTGACAGCAGCTCACAGCTGGAGCCTGAGTAATCTCAAAAGCAATTCCTTCATCTGTTAGTTGCACTAGCTGTAGATGAAGTATCTTGTACAAGGCTTGTACAACACGCCATGGTTTGTGGTAATCAGCTATGGGGCACATGCTGCATTTAAAGACTAATTTTAACAATAATGCATCTCATTAAAGCAGTTGGCATATTTTGTGTTTTGTAGGACATGTTTGCTGCCATACAGCTATAATATATTTATCACAAGCAAGCATACTGTTTCTGTAGCTTTTCTTCTATGCTATAGCACTGTTTCTGACAGTTAGAGCCTAAATCCATTTTGTATGCATCAGAATTTCCAGTATTTAATTTCTCTGCAGCCCGAGAGGAGTCAGGATATAAAGCACCAGGCTGTGGAGGCTGCTAAGACAGACTTGTGTGAGAAGATCTCCTGCAGTGGGGGTCCTTCAGAGCTTTTACTCGGACATCATAACTGGAGGAAGATGGGTTGAGTGCTTTTGTTGTGCTCTGCAGAATAGGTATTCTGAAGTCTAGTCCCATCTCAGGGGGCAGTTTGAAGACCAGCTTTTTAATCTTTGAAAGGAGACTTATAAAATTATGAAGGCCTTTTGACTAAAGACCCTGGAGGTATAAGGTATTATTATGAATCTGTGCAGTCATAGAGATTTAATTGAAGGTATTTAACTGCAGTGTCTGTAAAACAATTGAAATTAGACTTGACCTCCTCTTTGGAGCAATGCTTTTAGACAGATTAATAAGGTAAATAATGTTTCAATTCTTTGTGTCTTTCCTGAGGTTTTCTCCAATACACTTAATTGAGTTTTCACAATGCAGCCAGATTGGGAGATATAAGGAATTCTAGTAATTATGCCCCCTAAATTCCTTGTACTTCTTCCCAACTGAGTACCTCTAGGATCAAAGTAAACATGATAACAATGATCTGTAAATGACATTCTCTGGAATGATGTACAGAGAATCTGACCTGAAAAAGAAATCAAAGAATAAGAGGTTTTCCCAGTAAATCAGGGCCAAGATAGAGTCCCAATAGACACTTACTGACAAACCCCTACACATGCATGTTTACAGGGTACTTATCCAGTCACAGGTGTAGAAATTCATGTGGTCTCCCAGCTTAAGAAGTAATAATAGGCCAAAAAAAGTCTTGTTAATTTAGTTTAGATGCTAATCTGAACTTCAATTGAACCTGCTTGCTCAAGCAATCTACCCAGCAATCTCCAGGAGAAGAGAGTTTTTCTCATGTAGAGCCAGCCTAACAAAAATGCAAGCTAACCTCTAACTGAGATGGTTATGGGGAAGGTAAGTTCCCTCTGGGCAATTTGTGTGGGCATCTGTGGAGGAGCAAGCAGGCACCTAAACAGTGTCTTTTTATTAGGGGAGTTCCTTGCCCAGTGTTGCGAATGAGTGTTTTAAGATCGCTTAAAGAATGACTGGCAAAGGTATCCGTACAGCCAGGTTTAATATAAAAGCGACAGCACAACAAAGTTCAACCACTGGCAAGGTTCACTCTACTACTTACCAGATGGTTAAGGCACTTCAAGGAAAAGCAAACAAAAATCCAGAGTCAATCAAACCATGCTGAAATAAAACCAGAATGGAAGTGGGGGGATGGAGGGTGTGTGGAAATGATAGAAAGAGCAAGGATAAAAGGGATAAAGCCTGAAGGCCCAACAGCACTTAACACGTAAACTGAACAGCACCTTAACTTCACAGCATTTAGCTTATAACTCAAGTTAAACAATTTAGCAAAGGATTCATGTAGGATTCCACAAAGCTAACTTACTTACAGGCCTAGCTTACAAATCTAAAGTACTTAAGAATCCAGGAGAGCAGCATTTCGCCCGCATTTGCTATAGCAGATGTACCCTTGCATGCACACAGGCCTAAAGAGTCTGTACAAGGTACCTGTGAAAAATTCCCCTCAAAGATACTGAAATACTCCAGATGTTTTTGCATCTTCTCAGAGGATGAAGGGTCAACCCTCGAGGAGTGGGAACAGTCATAGTTCAGTGATCCCCCGAGTACAGCAAACCTGAGAGTTTGCTGGCTCTGAGAGGTGTCCCACTCAGAGGGAGATTGCTGGTCACAGCCTGCTACAGTCCAGGATTGCTCAAAGGGTCTCATTTTGGATCACTGTTTACATGGCTGCAAGAGACTGGGCTTTAGTCATAACAATGTTTTATTCTGGCCACATTCCAGGTGGGAAACTTTCTTTGAAAGTTTGAGAACAGAAATACTATCCCACTTGGATCGTTATTCAGGGAAAAAAAAAAAAAANACCATGCTGAAATAAAACCAGAATGGGAGTGGGGGGATGGAGGGTGTGTGGAAATGATAGAAAGAGCAAGGATAAAAGGGATAAAGCCTGAAGGCCCAACAGCACTTAACACGTAAACTGAACAGCACCTTAACTTCACAGCATTTAGCTTATAACTCAAGTTAAACAATTTAGCAAAGGATTCATGTAGGATTCCACAAAGCTAACTTACTTACAGGCCTAGCTTACAAATCTAAAGTACTTAAGAATCCAGGAGAGCAGCATTTCGCCCGCATTTGCTATAGCAGATGTACCCTTGCATGCACACAGGCCTAAAGAGTCTGTACAAGGTACCTGTGAAAAATTCCCCTCAAAGATACTGAAATACTCCAGATGTTTTTGCATCTTCTCAGAGGATGAAGGGTCAACCCTCGAGGAGTGGGAACAGTCATAGTTCAGTGATCCCCCGAGTACAGCAAACCTGAGAGTTTGCTGGCTCTGAGAGGTGTCCCACTCAGAGGGAGATTGCTGGTCACAGCCTGCTACAGTCCAGGATTGCTCAAAGGGTCTCATTTTGGATCACTGTTTACATGGCTGCAAGAGACTGGGCTTTAGTCATAACAATGTTTTATTCTGGCCACATTCCAGGTGGGAAACTTTCTTTGAAAGTTTGAGAACAGAAATACTATCCCACTTGGATCGTTATTCAGGGAAAAAAAAAAAAAAAGTTTCCAGTGCTGTTCTTTAAAAAAACCCAACTCGTCAGACAGCACAAGTTCCTGAAAGCAAACAGTGTTTCTGATAAATTCAAGAGGAGCTGAGCCCAGGTGCTGTTCCTCAAGGCCTAGCAAGCATTTCTCGGATCACAGTGCAGCCGGGGGGGTTGGGGGAGAATGCACCAGCACACCCAGTCACCTGTGTTGTAGGATACGNCGCATTTGCTATAGCAGATGTACCCTTGCATGCACACAGGCCTAAAGAGTCTGTACAAGGTACCTGTGAAAAATTCCCCTCAAAGATACTGAAATACTCCAGATGTTTTTGCATCTTCTCAGAGGATGAAGGGTCAACCCTCGAGGAGTGGGAACAGTCATAGTTCAGTGATCCCCCGAGTACAGCAAACCTGAGAGTTTGCTGGCTCTGAGAGGTGTCCCACTCAGAGGGAGATTGCTGGTCACAGCCTGCTACAGTCCAGGATTGCTCAAAGGGTCTCATTTTGGATCACTGTTTACATGGCTGCAAGAGACTGGGCTTTAGTCATAACAATGTTTTATTCTGGCCACATTCCAGGTGGGAAACTTTCTTTGAAAGTTTGAGAACAGAAATACTATCCCACTTGGATCGTTATTCAGGGAAAAAAAAAAAAAAAGTTTCCAGTGCTGTTCTTTAAAAAAACCCAACTCGTCAGACAGCACAAGTTCCTGAAAGCAAACAGTGTTTCTGATAAATTCAAGAGGAGCTGAGCCCAGGTGCTGTTCCTCAAGGCCTAGCAAGCATTTCTCGGATCACAGTGCAGCCGGGGGGGTTGGGGGAGAATGCACCACCACACCCAGTCCCCTGTGTTGTGGGATAGGCAGCAGAAGCACCCAGTCACAGGAGTGTCCCACGGCAAATGGGGGTGCTGAGGTGCTTCCTTTCTCCTGCTCAGTGTGCTCCTGCTTGTGCACTTTAGCTTCTCTTAGCTTAGAAAGTAACTCAGGGGGGATTTATGCTTAGACTGTGCCTGGCTCAGTCTCACTGAGGTATCTTTTAAAAGACCTGAGATCCCCAAAGCGATCCAGAGACACCTCCCTGTCTGACGACAAATTGTACTATGGAAGTGCTGGGGTGGTTGAGGTGAAGAGCTAGTCCTTGTGCCCAAAATCTTCCTTCCATGATGATCGCAGCGCTCCTCATTGAGCAGCAGGTAAAGCTAGTAAGGACCTTTGGGGCTTGCCAGGTGTCATGCAGGAGATATGACCAAAGCCCATGTCAGACCAGATTCACAGTCCCAAGGGTCTCCCAGAGAAACATTATTCCTTTGCTGTACAAATATTATACTGAGCTCTTGCAGTGTAGTTTAAAGGCAAAGCTGCCATGAATGGCAGTAAGGCAGGGCAGGGCCAGAACCACCTACTGAACTTTGAGAACTGGTCACAGACAACATGACAGGTGTCTCCTCTCCCCGGTGTTAAGGGTGGTGGAGTAATTTGTTGGTGCATTCTTGGAATAGTTTTGATGAATTTTGCAAAGACCTGTTTAAATAAAACATTAGATACACTTTTTCTTAAGGTTTGAAGAGGGGTTATGATTGTTTTTACTCTCAGTCACAGATCTAAGAATAATCGCTTACTCAGTCATCTCTGGCTGGAAGGGCATCAATATACTGGCTTTAGAGGCTAAAGAATACCTGTTTATTTTGAAATAAATGTTTCTCTGTGCTATTCCTGACAGAGCATCAGCTTTCCTGTTCCACCCTTACCATTTAACGTAGGAGGGTCATGCACTTTTGTCCTGGTTAACTCAAGTCCTGCAACTATGTAAGTTTGTGTGTGATGTATTTAATATTTTTTTAGGTCAGACCAGCCTTATGTGACTGTTTATGTAAATAAGCAGTCAACCAAAAGCCACTCATCTTCATGTACAACAGGCATGTGAGGCAATGGGAGGTGTTCAGCTATTTGCCCGGTATTTCTTGTGAAGTCGTTATTGCTTTTCTCCTGCCGTCCACACTTGGGGCCAAATATTGCCTTGTTCCTGATCTGCAAAATGAAAGGAAACGGAGGACACTAGGGGCAGGGAAATGAGTCTTTGCTCATTCCTCTGGCATGGATCCACAGAACAGGCTTTCTGCTGTATCACGGTTATGCGCAAGGAAGACAGGAATTGGGTCTGTTCCTGGCCCTGTCACAGGCTCTGGGGACGCATTTCCTGGTGGCCTGGAAACTCACAGGTTCACCTTTCTCTAGAGGAGGTAGCAAAGGTGCCATTCACTGCACGCTCTATGTGAGCAATATTCCCATGAAACGAAGGCACCCAGATCCACTTTCTGGCACCACGTGCTGCCAGAGAGAGGCTTGCAGGCTGCACTGCTGTGTTTACAGCCTCTTGCACTGTGCAGCTTCCAAGTCTTCCTGTATCCTCTCCTGACGAGCTTTGATTATCTCATAAAACTATGGACAGAGCTTGTACAAAGGCTTATAGTATAAAAGTACATGCTTGAACAGGTGGCAAACTGTCAGGGAAGGAGAGAGCACTTGGTTAGATTCAATTTGGTAACTTGTAAATTTTGCTGCCTTTATGACTGGTAACAGGAATGGTCTAACTGTTTCTTCCTTCCTCTTTCTCCTCTACCTTTCCCGCCCGAGGCTTTTTCTCCCTCTGCTCTAGCAACTCACTGCTAAACTCAGTGCCGCTTTCTAGGCACAAAGCAGTCAGTGAGCATTTCTCCAGCACGGCAGTGTTTCTGCCTCAGTCCTACCCTGCTGCTGTGTCTGCTTGCTGACACCTCAGCGTGTGAGCAACAGTCATACTCTCCTGTCTGCTAAGAGAGCAGTGCTAAGCTGTTCTGTGGACTGTGTGCAAGCACAAGGCTGTGCCCAATGTAATTTCACACCACACCAGAGTCAGAAGAGGAACACAACTTTCTTCTGGCAAAAAAAAAGTAAGAGTTCAGAAGTGTTCCCGGCTTCTGCTTGGGATGCAATGAAAAGCTTTCCAGGTGTCTTCCCTTCCTGGAATGAGGCAGAAGCCTGCTGGCTGGGGCACTAGCTGGGGAGGCAGGAGACACATGCACGAATCATCTGTGTACATGATTCAGTCACGGGCTGGAGCTTGGCTTTCCCACATCTAAGATGAATGCTCTAGAGAGTGAACTTCTTCTGCAGTGGGTAAATTTTGTTTTGACCTTCTTGGATCCTTGGTGAATATTGGCACGATCAGACGTCTCGTTTTGATGACTCCTATTAAATAAACTATTTTCCTGATGGGTGTTTCATGCTCTCTCTCGGTTCTGCACCAATATGATTTCTCGACTGGATAGTTTCTTCCCATTACCAGCACCTACACAGTTACTTGGAGCACAAGTATTTGTCAGACTCCACCCAAAGCAGAAGACATTCAGGTAAAGTTCAGGTATTTCAGCTTTCCACCACTAACTTTGCAGTAGGCTTTCATGCTAGCTCCCTCAGTGTCCAGTTCCCGACTGTGGCTTAGCACACGGGAGTTTGCTCTCATCTGGCACAGAAGTAGCAGGGATCACAGTCCCACAGTGGCCCGTGTGTTGTCATCTACCACCCCTTTTCTCATCTTTGCTCTTCAGCTCTCTTGGCTAAAAGGCAACAAGAAGTAGCCTCTTTCTCGAAAGCTGTACACACAAAGCAGTAGGAAGTGCCAAGCCTGCTGAGGTTTAGCTAACTGGGCACCACAGTTTTCTTTGTTTTTTTCTAACAAAAAGAACTTTAGAAAATCTCTGCTCCAGCTGAATTTCAAGTGCATGCAGTAGATCAATGGCTTTTCTAGATACAATTACCCATATCAGTTAGTGTCTGTACGAGCTTTAACTGAATTGCCAGAAATAGCCTTCCCATCATCTAAATTTAGACTTTAAAATACAACTTAAGAATGTATGGTATCCTAATGAATCGCTAACCAGTCTTTCACAGGATTCTGCCTCTGAAAATTAAATTGCATGTGAGCATTATTACTACATCTCAAAAACTCATTCAGCTGCAGCCCTGTTCACTATACACTGGTTTTGGCTAATTTTTTTCCCTGGTCTATTTGTCTCTGAGTCCTTTTTTATGCTGTAAAATATGACAAGATATTTTATTGTGAAATGATTTTTAGTTTTGGCTTAGGTAATGACAGTATATCCTGAGAGATGAGAGTATTATGTAAAAATGAACATATACATTACTTGGCAAGGAAAAAAATTTGACCATCTTTCTATCTTTTCCTTCCCAACTTAAATTCTAATAGATGTCACCCATTTAAATTCCTTTATAGCAATAAAGAATGAACTACAGAAAAAGGCGTATGTTACATATGGTAAGATTTCTTTGTTTCCTTGATGACTGGGAATACACATGGAGTACAAAGCAGAGGTCTATATTGGAAGCAACATGACACTGCCTCTGCAGAAATTCAACAGCTAAAACAAAAATGAAAAGGAATAGACCTACCAGCTGCTTAGATTCAGCAGTTCCACTACTCACATGCTGTTCAGTAAGTTTCCAAAGAAACATAGGTTTGGATTTCTGTGAAATTTATCTTGCTAAGATTCTGAGGGAGGTTGGGAAGGAAGGATGAAAATCAGAATCGCCTGCAAAAAACTCCTTCTCCTCTCCCCCACGCCATCACAGCAACATGAGATATCAGTGGCAGAAGGTCATGCAGATAATTGCAACATTATCTCCTGTGCCTTGAGAACTTGGGTCCTCTCAGTGGGAGGGTGATAAAAAAGAACTTGTCAGAATTCCATTCATGGAAAACTCCAACATTGCTAAATCTAGAACAGGGGCAATAAAGTCCAGAACTTCATGGAGAAAATAAGTTCTGGAATTTTAAGTTTTTCCCAAGTGAAATGCTTCTCCCTGGCTGAATTTTGCATGTTGATTGGGTTTTTTTCCGCTTTAAAAATCAACCTGAACAACAGCAGTTTGTGCCCAGTTCCTACGGGCCTGGGAACCTGAAACTCTGAGGCCCCTGGCCTGCGCTGGCTCTGTCAGTTTCAAGGCTCCCTGAAGTGCAGCTGTGAGTGTGAAACTCCTGCGTGAGACTCTTCTGTGGTGGGGTCTCTGTGAAACCAGGTACTCTGGAAGCACGGCTTCCCCGTCAGCCTGCCCCAGGGATGAGGAAGAAACCTAACTAAATGGAATTTCGTCAACTGAACCTTCTCAAAACTGAACGACTTCTACAAAAACTTTTTAGCTTTGAGTATTCAGATTGGGAATTTCTGAGCAGATGTAGTTCAGATCTTTCTGTGACTTCGGTCTGTTGAGTGCAATTCACATGGTCAGGTCTTAGATCTGTCTTTGGGTTCTTGATGTCCTCCTTAGTGTGTTTTGCCTCTTTCATGTATTAAGTCCTACTTCACGCATTTCACAAACTGTATACCTATTCCCCAACTAAATGAATGCTGGTTTTCAATGGTAAAGAGACAGATGAACATATTTATCATCTAAGCATAAGACTGGAATTGCATAGAAGTTCCTTACTGGGGTAGAGATGGCCCTATTTGGTATTAGCCGAGAAGCTGAGGCTTGCAATATGTAAGAGAGGGATAATGTGTTATTTCAGTGGATGGTTGGGAGAGCTTAAAACTCATTAGTGATTTTGATTTGGTGAAGTGTAAATGTCTGTAGCGCTGGCAATTCCTCCTTTGACCAAACACATATATATTCTTCCTCCATTAACTCTCAGATTACATACCAAATGCTGCCCAACAGTGCAGTGCTCCAGAGTACCATCTCTTAATATGTCCTTCTGTAAATGCCAGTAAATACAATAGTATTTGTGTTCATTATTTTTCCCCCCTAAATCAACGAGCAAGGTATCACCATAATGGAAAAATGATGCAGCACTTGCGCTAGGGTTCAGATGCTTTCTGTGATGGTAAATCAATCGAAATGCATCAATGCTGAAATTAGAGTGGGCAACATCTCTATAATCTTTGTGTGTTACTGAAGCACATTCCAGTAAATGAGCCCCACTGGCAGTCATTTTACCAATTCAGTTTGAAATGTCAGAATCAAAATATTGCCCTAGATGGTGATATATGGAAGCCAGGATCCTCAAAAGCAGGATTTTTAGACATATTCAGCAAGTTGGTAGGCAATGGATCCATATGAAAAAAAAAGTGACTTTTCTTGTAAATAAGCGCTCCTATTTCAATGGTGAGATGAAATGTAATGACTTAAATTAGTTGTCCCAGCCAACTTTCATTAATAATCTAAATATAACTTTTCACCACATGAAGTATGACTTTATACTTGTGTCATGTCTATAAACCACTTCAAAGTTTTCTTAAAATCCCATAACCTTAACAAGGAGTTTGGCCAGGTCCTGGAACAGCAGAAGGAGAAAACAAAAAAGGTGTTTCAACTCTGCCAGCCAAGAAGCAGCAACCTGAGTATGACTGGCATCCAGGCTGGAATGGGCAAGCCACAGGAACAAGGGTGCAAGGAGAGGGGTAGTGCTAGGCTATGTGACACCATCTTGGACAGCTGTGTAGGGAGACCTGGAGACACCACAGTGGCACCCCCCGTTCCTTGACAGATGATGGGGTGCTCAGGTGCTGACTCTCTGCAGAAGGTGTGAGCTCTTCAGCTCAGGGCAGGTCTCTGTGAGGCTGCTCTGCCTGTGTCTGCCCTGCCAAGACAAAAACCCCAGGAGTGGTCACACTCTCCTCCTGCTTACTGCAGCTTTGTGGTCAGCCCTCTCCCTCTTCCTTCAGCAAAAGGCTGTATTTACCCATACCCACTCCCATCTGGCCTTCAGCAATTAATCTCTGTGCCTGAAACTGCAACACATTGTGTGATAATTCGTTATGTTAATCCCATGTGTCAGCGAGCCACTCAGAGACTGCCCTGCTTATCTTTTGGAATAAACCTGGGTTTTCCAACCATGCATATAAAGAAACAACCACATTCTGTGTCCTTCACATACACAAGGCTAAAGTTGGAATGCTTCTGTGCCTACGGTACCATGTTCTTACCCGGTGAGAGAATTTTTGAGAAATATAATTAGGGGGACCTAACTACACATTTCAATCTGCAAACTCCCTTCTTCTTTTAGATGCGAATTTCTAGGACAGAAGCAGTAAGGTATTAAACATATTTACACTATTATAAGCCACTCTGTGAACAGCAGAGCTAATGATGCTTGGTTTTGTCCTGACTGGACCCAACTGCTGGTGCTACTGAATCTTTCAGGAACACCTTTGAGACCATTGCTGCCTTGGGTAATGTTTAAGATCACTCAGCCAACTAAAATTTTGCTGAGGGGCATGTGAATGACAGACAGAAAGAAGGGGAGGTAGTGAAATTAATAACACATCTTTTCTTATAGAAGTAAGTTGGAACCCCTCTCACTAGGTGTGGCAAATTCAAGTCCTAATCCACCTTGTTTTATAAAACCTGGATTCAGTTCCTCTTCCCTTTCCCATTTAATGGGGTTGTAGTGATTGTGGGGGCAGTTTTTAAGATGGTCTGTTCTGGTTGTGGGCGTCAAAGAGATTTAGGACAGATAAACCAGTACAGTGTGAAACAGGGCTGTGTTTTCCTGGCACTGATGGGAAGAGCTTGTGCTGCTCTTGGCAGGCTTCCCACAGGCAATTCTTGGTCTCCTGCAGGTAAATGGAACACAACGGTACTGACCCACCTCGTGAGCACACATTCAAAGGAGGGGGGAGGGAAGAGGATCCTAAACATGGACAGAGAACGGTTTGTACTCAGTCCTTCTAGCCAGACCCTCAAGATACAGAGCTGCAGATACAAAGCCTGAGAGGGAAGCAGCTTGAGCTGCCGCTGACTCGGGTATCCTAAGGCCACTGAGGACTGATGGAGATCCTGGGGCACTTTTTCCAAGCATTTGGTCCCTCAAAAGCTCCTAAATTTGGCTTCAACAGCACACAGTTGTCTGAGTACCTCTGAAGATCTGGGGTGAAATGCACACAGCTCTCCTAGAGCCAAAACCAGCTCTCCTGAAGCCTGCAGCCAGCTGTGGATGTCCTTCAGCTGAGTCACACCAGCTTTAGATCACAAGTAACAATTGTTTTCTTTTGGTTCTCCATGTAGCTGAATGCCACCCTTCTCGGGTCTGTGACCAAATGAAAAAAACGAAAAGGAGGAAAATATGAAGCTAGTCCAGGTTATTTTATTTCCTTTTAAAAAAGATTTTCCTCTCTCTGCTTTCAAATTTCAATTTAGCTACAATTCATTCTAAAATAAATTGGGCATGTTTGAATGCTGAAATGATGGTTCATTTTTTCTCCTTTTCTTTCCAACTAAATTAGTTGGGCCACATTCTGTCTGAACTGAAAAATATTTTCAAGTGTTCCAGACTTGATTTTTTTCCTCCCTTTTCACTGAATGAAATATTTCTCTGGCGTAGTGTTAACCAAATACAGCTAGGCAATACAACAGCACATTTCATTTATTTCAGGTAGCCATTGGCATCAAGACAGAGTTAAGGATTTCTATGCAACCACCTCTGTGGTTTTGTTTTTAAATTAAGGCTTTCTCCTTAGGGCTATTGCAGCATTGGTGTTCCTCAGAATGGAAAGAACTGAATGGGGGACTATGAAAACCTGAGAAATTGCAGGAGGAGCCGTGGGCTGAATAATATGTTCCAAATATGCTCTGTAATATCATAAGAGTAGCAGTTTTCATCTCAGAATGAGGAATGGATTTGCCAAAAGCACTAAGCTTGGGCCCAAAAGCTGAACTCCAGACACAATTAAAATAACAAGGCTCCAAGCTTTCCTGCAATCAGCCAGCAACTTCAATTCTTGCTGCTTTTAGCTTAATATCAGGCCTCCCTACCAATTGTTTACACGTCACTCTGCTAATCAGGAAAACGCAGAGGCTGCAAATCAAAGAGCGGCATCCCTGCTATCAGTATCTAGCACTATAAATCCGGTCTGTCCACTTCAAATGGCTCTAGGTCTGCTTTCCCAGCCTCCTCCTCGTCTCCTCCTCAGGGCTTCTCAATCTCAATGCAAAAGCAATAAGGGCCTATTCCTTAAGGCATGTTCCCTTAGCATATCTTCCCTCCCAACCAAAGCACTGCTTCCCTGCTTTGTTTTTAAACCAGCAATAACCTAGTGAACAGAAGGGCTCATTAATCCAGGGAGAGGCTGTATGCCCAGCAGGGACACAGAGCAGGCTGGGTGGCTCCCTGGCCAGCCTCATGGAGGCCTCACAGACCAAGAGTCCACTGACCTAGGAAGGGATCCCTTTGTGCCCAGGGTTCAGCTGGAAACCTTGCTGGCTGAGAGGGCTCAGCTGCCTACAACAGCAGATCGGGAAAGGAAGGACTTGAGATAGAATGTTGCTCAGGGCCACTGAAGCGTGAGGTGCAAGCATGTGAGGTGCAAGGTTTTGCGAAACACCATTCTCCCTCGGAACTCTTCAACCTTAAATTAAGGCAGCTGTTGAAGCTGAAGAGGAAGGCAAAGGGGACTGACAGCACTCACCTGTGCTTCTCTGAGCATGCCTAAATGCTCTGGTAAGCAGAGTTTTGTGTCTAGTCCTGGCTAGAGCTCTTCCACCTTCTGGGGTAGCACTAAGGCTGGCACTGGCGCCAGTGTAGGGCTGGGCACTCTTCGGGCTGTTTCAGAGGGAAACAGCAGGGATGTGGCCCAGCCTGCTGCCACCTAGATTCAGGGAACCCACCCATCCTAAGGCAGGTTTTGTACCTCTGCTCTCAATGACTATGGTGGTGTACACCTTGCTGGGAGAGTGACGCTGACTTCTGCCAAGGGACAGCAATGCCCAGAGGGTGAATGCAAACCATCAGCACTATACTCACATCTGTGTCTGACCCACCAGGCAGGGATGGGCAAAAAGATTGGTTAGACAGGTTTAATAGCCATTAACAGAGACTTGTGCTTGTTAATGAACTGAAAAGAGAGTTTTCTTCCATTTTTAGCAAGAAACAAAAGTCAGCAAGATATTTCAATACGGATTGTAAAAAGACCAGTACATGCCTGGTGTGGGTTTCTTGGTGTCCAGCCTTTGTAAACACTGCTGACAGTGCACCATCTGATAGATGAAGAAGGCCAACATCAGATGTTTTTTGGCATTCTGACTGCTATCTAGACTTTTCTGGCTTTCATGCATGAGAAATTGAAGGTTTGGATTGCGGCTTCAAGAGGTTGGCAAAAAGCCATAAACCTACACACACCAATAGACAGGAATGAAGTCATAACTTGTAATGATGCTGAGCATTGCAAGATCTTCCAATCAACAGCCAAAAGAGCATGCTGGAAGGAAGAGATGGTACAGGAATGAATCCTGAGATGGGAACACAAACAAAAATCTGACTTCTAGGAGCATAATAATGTTTGTCCGCTGAGGACTCAGTCCTGACTGACCTTTCTTGTTTGTTTTTTCATGACTTTATTGCTTTTATAGAGCAGATTTCAGAGAAGTCTGACACTGCTTCCTTGGGAAAGCAGGAAGATTTATGCTGAGATTATTGCAGGCAGTGGTTATGATTTCATTATACAATACCAAGATTGTAATTTTGTGTGCTTACACAGAATGTTTAATGAGCACATTTAGCTAGATGCATTTTATTTCCGTTTGTATAGCAGCCTAAATGGCAAAACAGTATGATATGCTTGTTTATTTGTCATTAAAGCTTGGATTCAGTGCTTAAGCATCTTGTTGAATTGGGGGACCATACTGTGATTTAATGGTTCAAATAAGAGTCTTGTTACTGATCAAAATTCAGGGATCTGTAAACTCAGAAGATTTTCTGACTGGTAGGAAATAATGCTGCACCAGCATGGTAAACTTGCAGACCCTTTCAAAACAGAAGAAGGTAATTTTATTGAGGCCAGTAGATACTATCACATTTTTCATGTTTGGTCAGTCTACATACTGATAACGTGAAGGTTATAGGGTGAATTGTACAATTTTTAGGGTGGAGTTTACTGTCACAAACATAAAATGCTTCAGAAAATTTAGATTTCTACAACTTGGTGAACAATTTTTATTTCCTTGCATATTATTTGAAGATAGATTCCTCCCCATTTAACACTGACTTGCTGCGAAAAGTAGATGTTGAAACTGGGTTATTTTAATTCCAAAGCTTACTAAATATTTGAGCTGATCTGAGCTTGCAAATAGTAAGACTGTATTACTCTAGTTACTAATAACACAGCTACTATTTGGCCTCAGTATAAAACAGTTGTTTAAGAACACAGAAGAGATTCAGCTTTTGAAAGCTTGTATTTTCATAACTCATTAGTATAAAATGGGATGTGTTGTACTTCATAATGTTGTGTTTGTATCTAAAATAGATCCTTGGATTAGGAAGACCTGTTTTAAGAAAATGAATTTATTTAGTATTATGGGAAAAAGCACATAACAGGCAAAACAGATTCTTGCTGTGCACTGGCTGTGTGTTTGAACACCAAGGTTACTGCAATCCCCCAGCTGAAGGCTCAACTCTCTTCCCTTCCCCCTAGTTATGAAGTGGTAAAGGACAGTACTGACTGCAATAAATGAAAATTAAAAAGTCTGGACAAGGGATCCCTCTACCCTTTCTCGTTCACACTGGCTGCCCTGAAGGATCAGTAGAATATTCAGCATCTGAGGATTACAGAAATTTAACTATGCAGTGGAAAGAACTATTTGAATGTGATGACCTCAGCAGGATCAAAATAATTTAACAGAAAAGAGAAATATGAATTCTAATAAAAGACAAAATTTCTTTTTTCCCCTGTGTGAGTTGTATTATGAACAGTTGTGGAGAACTGGCTCTTCCTGGACTGCTTCTCCTCAGGACTCTGTGGAGGTGTCTCTTTTAGCTCCGATGCCCTCAGTTTAGCTAAGACTTAACTGTTCTTTCAGCTGCTTCAGGAAGGCGTGTTTCCTTATTTAAATAACAATGTTGCTGGTATTTAAATATCTTGTCTGTGTATTTTTCCCTTACCTTTAGGCTGATTCCACCATCACTGACAATCTTGCTGTGACTACTGCTCAAGAGCCACGTAAGATGCCGTTACCCACTTACCAGGGACTTGGTGGTTTGATTTAAAACCTAGGTACCAGTTATTTAGTTATTTAGGCTGTGAGACACTTCCAGATCTGTAAAACCACACCTGATAGCTCTCCTGAGGCTACTCATTGTTCATGTCCCGCCGATGCTCACCTCACATCTTTGTTTACAGAGGGCTGTTGTCAGCAGAGTTGCTCCTGTCTTGCTGTGAGCTATGATAGCCCCATCCAGAACTATTTTTTTGGTGACATGAAACTTGAAGGAATGGTTGTCTATTTCCCTCATCAGCAGTAAGGGTGCTGGGAAAATACTCAAGAATCCCAAAGCATTCTTCCCTATTGAACCCTGTTCTGCATGGGGAGGAAAGAGAGAGAGGTGCAACTTGTTCTGCAGGACATTCCTACTCTGCTGGCAGGAGATGCCCGCCAGCTTTTCCCCTCTGGACAAGATCAGGGTAGAATTATTTAGATGACATTACTGATATGATAATGACTTTCCTTACTTCCCTGACACCCCCTTTTCCATTTTGTGTGAAGACTTCTGTACAGCCCTTCTGACTCTACCTAGCCACCTAATTCCAGGAGCAAATACCCTGCATGGGGGCTTGTCAGTTTTGAGGTTGGTTACAGCACAAAGGACTTCCAGCCTACCTGTACCCACTGCTTCACTTGCCCCTGGCCCCTCAGCTGGGCAGTTCAGGAAATGGAGGCTGCACATATGCAGATGGTAGACAGTACCCAAGGGCATGCATGTAATTCAGTTTCGGAGGATGTCAGGATGGCATCTGTGCCCAGAGATCAGCTTCCCAGGCTGCTCCTAAGCCTGGGCCATGACAGTAATGTGGGGTTTCTCCTGTGATTTCAACTATGACTTACAGCTTCTTAGTGGTTTCAGCTCCCTAAGCTCCTATTATATTATGCAGCATATACAGTTTTTAAGTTAAGGCAATGAAGTTACTGGGTAACTATTTATTTTTGTGATTAGCTTTTACACCTCCTCACAAGCTTTTAATTACTGAATTCTCCACATAGTTCTTTAATTCAGTTTGTTTTGACCTTTCAGTTAGTGGAAAAGTAAAAGAGAGGTGAGATCTGTGTTATGCCACTATATTCTGGCATTCAAAGCTAGAGAAGAGGCCTTGGCAGCAGAGAGCAGGGACGCATGGGCTGTGCTGGGAGAATACGGCAGGACAAGAGCATTGGTTCCCATGAAGAAAATGGAGTATTTTATCTTCTTAGAAGAGAAGGTTTTGACACTCCTCCTGCTCACCCAGTGATACATATCTCTCAGCCTTTGATATAGTTTGTTTCCATTTTTTCCCCAGAAAGCAGAGGATTGACATTGAAGTTTTTGCCATCTCTGCCACCACAGGCAACTCTAGCTGTGCTCCAGCTGTGACCACATGCCACATAAGCAGGGCCCTGTGCAAACCTACTATACCTGTCAGACCTGTGGGGCAAGGGACCACAGAAAAAATAAGCCCCTGAGACATGGAGAAGAGAGAGAGGGTGCTGATGTTATACATCAACCATCCCCAGCTGTTTGGGGAACTAATAGTTGGCTTACCCTTGAGGACAACCAATGTACCAGGTCCAGCAGTGCCTCTGCCAAGCAGATGTTTGGGATTCCACACGGAATATTTGATCCATGTCCAGCCAGCCCTGAGGGCTATGCATCCACTTGGAGTATTTGCACTGCAAGGTGCCAGATTAATGATTAGAGTGATTAGCATCTACAGGTGCAGCCTGGGTTGTGCCAGTGAAATCTCCACTTGGCTCTGCCAGCAGACCTGAACATGAGTCCAAAGGGGCAAAAGGGTGAAGCAAATCCAGAGGACCATGTTTAAGGGTCGAGCTTCTGGCTGGTCGGTAGATTGTTCAGCACTTGGCTTTTCTGCTGAGAATACTACCGAGGTAACACTCCGTGCAGGCTGGATGACTGACCTTGGGATCTGTCCTAAACCAGGCTGGTTATGCCAGTTTGACTTTCGTAGACTCTTGATGCAGGGGGCCAGAAAAGCCCAGGGGAGGATGTCAGCAGCAACAAGAGGAGAATTTGGATTTTTGTGCAGGTGCTTCAACTGGATGTATAGTTAGACTACTCAGGGAGGTGAGGATCCTTTGCTGGCTGGTTCTGCTTCGATCTTCTTTGCTTTGCACTGGTGAATCAGAAAGCAATTGCAACGAGTCTGATAATGAGGCCAACAGGCACGGATAGGAGCAGAGGAGCTATTATGATTTCTAAGAAGATTTTCTGAAATTAGTCATTTAAACAGGCATGGGCAGCATTCACATGAGCACGTATGTTGCAGTGGGGTGGCTG
>VYZQ01008827.1:2714-14909 GCA_013400655.1 Mystacornis crossleyi
GGATCTGTCTACAACCCACCAGGATACAACCAATTTAATGCTTTATTTATATCCCATAGAAAAGAGGAACAAAATCCTCTTGATCAGCATGATCCAGATTTATTAATCAGGGATCTGTTCAGGAGAGATCTGGCTCCTCTCTGAGGTTATTTTGGTGCAGAAATGAAAATCTCATTCCACTGTAGAGGGAAAAAATGGAGTCTAAAAGTGATAAAAGCCAGAAATCCTGAACAGCATTAATGAAACATCTGGAATATCCTCCCAGCAAATCAAGGGATCAAAGGGTGCAGGAGATGTTGTTATATTTGGGTTGTTCTAAAAGAGGCGAAGCATTCCCAGATAATGGCTTCACTCACCTGGGGCCAAATAATTCACTCGGAGGTGCAGAAAGCAGAATCTGTGCTGCAAGATATTTTCCTGGTATTCCTATTGATGATATTTTCCATAAAATTTCATGAAGGCACTCAGGTAATGGCAGTAATGACACTCATTGCAGGTGTTTCTACTTAATTACTCATTAACACTCATTTTGCTGTTTGGATTTAAACAATATTTCCATCCTCTCATGGGCTCCTGGGAGAACAGGAAGAGATTCCAGAGAGCACCTCTGTGGTTTCCAATTTGACCAAGGAGAAAGTGGACTTTTCCTGCTCAGGAAATCACTGGGATCTCTGCATCCTGAGTCTTTGTCCTGAGCTAAAAGTGCTGCTCCAGAGCTGGAGGATCCTGGATGTCTTTGATTATTTTTCAGCCAGTGGTTCGAGGAAGTGAGGTCCATGTGATGTCTGTCCGTGGGGTCCCGAGGGGAGACCTTCTCACTCTCTACAGCTCCCTGAGAGAAGGCTGGATCCAGGTGGGAATCAGTTCCTTCTCCCAGGTAATGAGTGGCAGGATGAGAGGAAACGGCTTTAGGTTGTGTCAGGGGAGGTTTAGATTGGATATTAGGGAAAATTTTGTCATAGAAAGGGTTGTAAAGCATTGAAACAGCTTCCCAGAGAAGTGGTGGAGTCACCATCCCTGGAAGTCTTCAAAAAAGTGTGGATTTGAGGAACTGGTTTAGTTTTGAACATGGTGGGACTTGATGATCCCAAAGGTCTTTTCCAGCCTTAAGGATTCAGTGATTCTTCCCGTGGATGAGGTGAGGAGCCAATGTCTGAGCAGGGTACAAATCCTAGAATTTAAATATTCCTTTTTCTGTTTGTAAAAGCCTGGGGAGGTGATTTGACCTTGAGGCTGACTCTTCACAGTACCAATATTCCCTTCCCTAACACGATATTCCCATGGCAGGGGGTTGGAACTGGATGATCCTTAAGGTCCCTTCCAACCCAAACCGTTCCAGGATTTTGTGATTTTATATCCAGTCCAAAATATCGTTGCTTCTGCTGACTTGATGAGTTGTGAGTGTGCAGAAGAGCTGAACCTTGAGTGTTATGAAGGTGAAATTCCTCCATCCACCCCATGAAATGCTAATATGGATTTTTCTGACCATTTCCTTACAATTCTGCTTGTCACACACAGAGGAAAAGGTTCAAGGTTTAAACTTCCACGACTCACATGTTTAAAGCGAAATAAATGAAGAGTAAGGTCAGCGGGTTTAATTTAACCTCCTTGGTTACGCTGTGCAGATGAAAGGGTGGAAAAGGACATAAAAGCCTTCCAAAATCTACTCAGAGCTCCAGTGAAGAGTTTTAATGGAGTTGGTGCAAGTGGATTTCACTGCTGGACATGGAGCATGTGCTTATTTCAATCCATCAGGAGTGTTCATGGAAGTAAATACACCCTCAGGATGTTAAAAATAATATTTCAGGAGTTTTCCAGGCTGTTTATATATTTGTGCCCTTTTCCAGGGGCCAAATCCCAGAAAAGACAACAGCAGGACAACCCCACCACCCTTTCCAATCCAGCACTTTCCCACTCTCGTCGCTCCTGAGGTGCCCCAGCTCCCTCATCCCTGTGGTACAGATTTCCCAGGCGCTGCCTAATTGAGATTCCCAGCCACTCCTTTCCCTGCTCATTCCACATTCCTCCAGAGCTGCTTCTTTTCAAAACTCATTAGTGGCATTTATCCTCATTTAAATGAGGAGAAGCCTCACAGGTAAGATCTACAGATGGCTCACTGTCTGTGGAGAATCGTTAAAACTCGGAGAAGATTAAAAAAAAGGGAAGAAGAAGAAGATTATGCTGAGAAGATAAAAACTCCCTCAGCAAATTATCTGCGGGAGGAAGAAAGAAAAAAGGTCCTGCTGGAAGGCAGGGCGGGCTCTTGGGAAGGACTCAGGCAGCCTCTGAAGGAGCAGAAGGGAATGTGCCGAGAGAATTTCATCCCTCGAAGTGATAAGAAAAGGAAAAAGCAGAACAAAATAATTAAAGAGGAAGGCAAGAGTGAGCTGATGAGCTGGGGAGCAGAAGATCTCGGGGAAATAGAAAAAAAGCGGTGCTCAAACAGCAAAATCATTTCTGGATGAGGAACCCAAAAGTCTTGCCCAGGGCTCAAATCCTGCAGTTTTGGCCACGTCCTGGCTCCGTGCCCAAGCAAGGCTGGGAGGTGCACGAGCACGTTTGGACTCTGTGCCATTCTGCAGGGGATCATGGAGTCATGGAATGGGGTGGGTTGGAAGGGACGTTCAAGATCATCCAGTTCCAGCCCTTGACAGGGACAGGGATAGCTTCCCCTATCCCGGGCTGCTCCAAGCCCCAGCAATTTGACCTTGAACACTTCCAAAGAGGGGTGTTTTAGATTAGATAGAAGGAACGAAGCCTTCACTATGACAGAGGTGAAGCACTAGAAGAGAATTCACGAAGAAATTGCAGATATTGTATTCCTGGAATATTTTAGCAGCCAGACAGCTCAGAGACATCAAACCTGTCCCACTACCGGGTAAAGATATTTCCTTTGTTAAGCAGAAATCCTCAGTTTGGCAGCGGAGCTGAGTCTGGGCTCACCGTTTTCTCTTCTCCCAAAGTCTTAAAAATGCACAGAGGCCTTAAGAGCCTCCTGAAACAAAACCCAAAAATTCCTACTCACCTTTATGGGCATGAAATATTAAGAAAAGCATCTTGCAGTTAAGAGGGTTCGTGACCCCCAAACCACTGCTGGCATCTACCAGGAACTAATAAATCCCTTCTTCCATCACCTCAGTCACCCTGAGGGGTTGGAGCGAAGGGGTTTGGGTCTTTTTTAACTCCGCTCTGATCCTGCTTGTGTTTAAAACACATTTTTTTTCCTGCAGTTCTCTCGTTTGCTGTCCGCAGTTTATTCACTGGGACTTAGATGCTGACAGTATTCGGCTGATAAGTCCCCGTTTATCTCCTAAATTGTTTTCAAACCCACTTTTCAAATAATGTGCAGAATAAGCAGAGGATCGACCTGCACTGTAGCGGAACCATTTTAATTGGGGTTATTCCAGGCTGAATGGGATTCGGAGCAACCTGGGCTAGTGGAAGGTGTCCCTGTCCAGAGATTGGAACCAGGTGATCCTTCAGGTGCCTTCCAGCCCAAGCCAACCAATAATTCCGTGATTCTAAGGTGACACTGGTCAGAAATGTCACCATGCCCAGCAGCTGCCTGAGCAAGTGAGGAAGAAGAAGTAGGAGCTGCCTTCTTATCCTAATTTTTAAAAAAAACAACTGGAATATTTGTGTATTAATGAACATTGTTTTCATTGTTTTCCTAACGGCAGATCAGCATTTTTAGGAACACCCAGCTGGATCAGCAGGAATTACAGACTCAAGAGCTGTCCAAGGAACATTCCTAGGCATTTCCCAAATTTCTGCAGTGCCTGTGTGAATTACTCTTCATCCTCCCACATTTTTATCTAGGTAAAGGAGAAAGCTGAGGCAGAGGGAGATTTTAAAAAGGTTTC
This sequence comes from Mystacornis crossleyi, assembly GCA_013400655.1. Classification (NCBI taxonomy): domain Eukaryota; kingdom Metazoa; phylum Chordata; class Aves; order Passeriformes; family Timaliidae; genus Mystacornis; species Mystacornis crossleyi. The sequence goes on from VYZQ01008827.1 coordinate 6,578, forward strand.
AAAAGGGATACGTGGAAGAATGAGGGAAAAAAAATCTGTTTTTCTGACTCCTTCCTGCTGTAGGATAAAGGCTATTTTTCTGTTTGGTTCTGAGGGTTTACAGATTCCTTATCTTTTTTTGTTCTGGCTCTTCCATCATGTTTTCCAGGTTTTCCAGCTCTGGAATCCTTGATTACAACAGCGTCTACCTCAGTCCTTTGAAACTGTAGCGATGCTGCTGCTGCTCAGACAAAAACACTGAGCATCCTCTTTACCCGATTCTGCTCCCTCTGCCTTCACTTTCCCAGCTGTTTCCTCCCAACACATGGATGAAAAACGTCCTTTTAAAAGTCTCCAACCTGGATTTTGGAGTAATTCTACGTCTCCAGAAAATAAAATTTACAAAAGATCCATAGGAATGCCCTGGGGCTGGAACAGAACTATAAACCCTATCTGCACCTGATCAAATGGACATCAAAGCTCGTTTGGTAACAAGGAAAAGATGTGTTCTGTCCAGGAAAGTCTGGTTAGCAGGGAAATTTTCAGGAAATCCAAATGCCATGAAGAAAGGCCAAGCAGAAATATAAAATATTCCCGTGGATTATGTTAAGAGGTCATTTTCTGCAGCAGAATTCTGTGAATTCGAGGGATTTTCCCCTCTTTTCTCTCCAATAATCAGCTAAGCAGCCTTGTCATCCTCTGTCCTTTCCTCTGCCCTCATCCAGCCAGAACCATTAACTCCATCTTCCAGTCTGAGAAGTACAAAAAGACAAAAATCAGTCATAAAGGACAGGGAAAAAAACTTTAGAAGAGATTTTATAGTTAGGGAGGGAAATTGCTCAGTATTAAAAGCAGGATGCACCTTCCAAATATCTTTGGGTTAAAATGTTACTAAATGGTGGGATGTGTGTTGCCTCATAGGAAAACTGCTTGCAAAACCAGGTATTTGCAGTGAGGGCAGCCACAAACATTCAAAAATTATGAAGTTAAAAATGACATAAATTTTATAAAAAATCCCAAACAATATTAATTCATTAAATAGTTACTTTCTTGATTGTAAAACTTGCTGTTTTCATGCAGTTCTGTGCCTGGAGAGCACCAAGGACAGACCAGTCAAAGCAATCCTTCCTTCCCAGTCCCAAAATATTTGGGGCAGTCGTTGATGTGGCAGAAGATTTGGCACCCCGCGTCCAGTGGCAAAATCCAGCAGTCCTGTGATCCCAAAACTTGAAATTAGATCCCAAGCATGGAGTGACCTCGAATCCAATCTCACAGGAGCCATTTCAATGAAAAGTCTGTAACCAGTCCAAGGTTTCCAGAGAGTTCCTTGACCTTTTAGAGCACCCAAGGTAACCTAACACAATATTCCAGTGCGGATTCAGAACATGAGGGAATATTTTCCCCTCAGAGGTTCAGTGATTGTCACAGATCTCAGAACCTTTATCAAAGTGAGAATTTTATTTAATTTTTTTGTGATTTAAAGGATAAAAATAGAATTACAGAATGGTTTGGGTTGGAAGGGACCTTAAGGATCATCCAGTTCCAACCTTCTGCCATGGGCAGGGACAATTTCCACTATTCCAGGTTGTCAGGGCTCGATCCAGCTCCAACGTGGAGCAACAATTGTGTTTCCTGCCTTGCTGTCTGCAGAAACAAAGCAAGTTTAATCAAAGATTGTGGCCGCTTTTATTGAAAATTGGTTTGGGCCGTTTCCACTCCATTCCATCTGTAATTAGTGAGATAAGGGAGATGGGATTTGGCACGGAGACGCAAAGCCTCAGTCCAATAACTCTGTCAGTCCGGGTAAGGAGCTGCTGTCACCTCCTTGGCTGAGAACAGCATCTTTTTGTGAGCCATTTTTAGCATTAAGGATTCCTGAGCTGCTCCAAAGCCACTGGGAGCGGCTGAAAGGCAGAATGTTCATCCCCCATCTCAAACTCTGCACTGCTCTGAGAGATTTCAATAAAGTTTTCTTCCAAAAAAAAAAAAAAGTCTAGTCTCGCCTTTTCCCACCCCCTGCATCCTGGTGACACAACTTAACTTACAAACTGTGAGTAAGTGCTTCCAGAATTCCAACAAAACCTTTCCACTGCTGTGCACACTGTGATGGACAAACCCCGTTTCCTCACTGACCAAAGTTCCCCATTTACTTTTGGGGACACAAAAGTAAACTGAGGCACCCGTGGGTTCGTCAGGGTAGTTTGAGTCATTAAATGTGGCTGGGGACAAGGCTGGCAAAGGGGGACGATAGCCAGAGCTGTGTCTTGGGAATTGGGATTATCCAAGTCCATCCCACACATGCTGAGAATCTGCCCGGTCCTGACACCCCAAACGCAGGAATAAAACACAGATATCACCAATGATTCCTTGTGAGATCCCACCTGGAGCACCACATCCAGCTCTGGGATCCACAGAATAAGGATTTGGAGCTGCTGGAGCGAGTCCAGAGGAGGCCACAGAGATGTTCCCAGGGCTGGAGCCCCTCTGCTCTGGAGCCAGGCTGGGAGATCTGGGAATGTCCAGCCTGGAGACAGGAAGGATCCAAGGAGACCTCAGAGCCCCTTCCAGTGCCTAAAGGGGCTCCAGGAGAGCTGGAGAAAGACTTGGCACAAGGGATGGAAGTACAGGACACAGGGAATGGCTTCCCACTGCCAGAGAGCAGGGTTAGATGATATACTGGGAAGGAATTCTTGGCTGTGAGGGTGGTGAGGCCCTGGCACAGGGTTCCCAGAGAAGCTGTGGCTGCCTCATCCCTGGAAGTGTTCCAAGGCCAGGCTGGATGGGGCTTGGAGCAACCTGGGATAGTGGGAGGCATCCCTGCCCATGGCTGGGGGGTGGAATAAGATGATTTTTGAAGTCCCTTCCGACCCAAACCCTTTCAGTATTCCGTAATCCCTTGGTGGGGCCCACCCCTGCACAGTGTCCTCTACAGAGTAAAAATAATGTTCACATCAAACCCACAGCACCAGCAAACCTCGCATGGATGGATGTGGAAATAATCCCATCAGGAACATGAGGTTTAAAGAGTCACCCAGGCCTGAAGAACCTTTGGTAGCAGCTGAGATCTGCTGGTGGTGTCTGCAGGCAACAACAAATCCAGAGATGGCCTAGGCCACATCCACAAAATAATTTCCAGCCCTACGAAGTAAAAGTATATAGAATTTTGTGGGGTTTTTTTAGGCAGCCCTTGAGAACTTCCTGGCCCTGCCATATCAAAGTTCCACCCTTTGATGTTTATCCTGTGTTTGCATAAAATCTTAGCAGCACCTGAATCGGAGAATTAACAGAGAGGATTTCTCGAGCACACAACATCCGCCCCTGCTCTGCTCTCCCTGAGCCTTGTCTGAGCTGGAAACTTTGCAATATTGCTGCTGGGTTCTCTCATTTTAAGAATATTTGCAGAGGCATCTTCCATCCGAAAATCTTGGCAGAGTTCCTATGCCCAGGTTTCCTTGGGAGCCATCAAATTATTGACTAAGCGTGGAAGTTGTTAAACCTTTTAGACTCTGTTTGGTTGTTGACTTTATGTTCTCCTGTGAGTCATTTTTTATAGACAAATGCACAGACGGCACAAACTTCTTATGATATTCCCAAGCGGAAAACCGGAAACAACCGAGACCATCTTGGAACATTTCATAACGGGAGTGTGTGGCAGTGGAACATCGTTTGCTGGCTGCATAAGTAATTAAATACTCAGAAAAGATCTGACTCTTTCCAACTCTGATCACAATTATCCATTGCTCTTCTCGGGGTTTAATGAGTGTTTGTACTAAAAGCCTGTTTGAAATTTTAACTGGAGTGCTGTGACTGACACATAGATAACGAAATGCAGGGATTTCATAACCTTGAAGTTCCTGTTCCACAATGATCCCAAAGTGCTCTGTGATTTTTACAGCTTGGAATGATGGAATCCACAAGATTTGTTTTCCCTTTATTTGTCTCTTTTTTCACAACTCTGCCTCAATGAGCTGTGGGGTGAGGATCAGACTCAGACAAGAAGGCAAATATTCATTCTGGAATATCAAAACCAATTCTTGGTCTCTTGGAAGGATCTGCATTATGAAGCTTTGCCCTCTCAAATCAGATCTTTAATTTCATTTGTTTGTGAGGTCTTGGTGCTTAAAGGAGAGCTGGGAAGGCCTTCAGGGGAGGATTCATCTCTGTTCCTTTTCTGCCAAGTTAATAGGAGATAAATCTCCAGCTGGAAGTGTCCGTTTCTGTCTTCCAGCCACAGAAGGAGCCTAAACACGTCCCTAGAATGACTCATCTAACTGCTGGTTGTTAATTTAACCGAGGTGGGCTCAGCTTTCAGAGTTTAGGACTGGGTATTTTATGGGGTAAGGGACTGTCACCCCATCCAGCAGCGTCAGCCCAGTTTGGGGAGTTTATCACAGAATTCCAGCATGGTTTGGGTTGGAAGGGACCTCAAGGATCACGGAATTCCAGCCCCCTGACATGGAAAGGGACACCTTCCACTAGACCAGGTTTCTCCAAGCCCCATCCAACCTGACCTTGGATCCTTCCTGAGTTTGACGGAAGGCACCTCCCTTGATTTAAAAGCATGAAAAAAAAATCCATTAATTCTTCTGAGAATCTTTTCTTTCCACCTACTCAGTCATCTCCCCCTATATTTTAAATGTTTGTTCTGTTTGATATTGGAATTTTTCTGACTTAGTTCCAACCCTTGGCTGTTGTCACGCGTCTCTGCTGGATTAAAGAGCTATTAACAATTGTGGTGGGGATTTTTTTCTCCTTCTGAAAGGCTTTATTCACCTAATCAAATCACTCTCCCTTATTTTGTTCAGATAAACAGACGGAACATGCTCCACATAAAATCAGAAATAAGCAGGAAAGGCAGATTTTTCCCAGCTTTGAGAGTTCACTTGTAGATAAAATTAACTTTTCTGCTTGTTGTCTGTGAACCCAGTGAAGGAATACATGAGATTCTGGAAGGACCTGAGTAATGGTGGGGTGAATTTCTACTTGTTTGCCAAGTTTGGGAAGGAGTTCTTGCCTGGGAGAGTGCTGAGGCCCTGGCACAAGTTTCCCGGAGAAGCCGCGGCTGCCCCATTCAAGTACTCAAGGCCAATTTGGATGGGGATTAATTTCTCCTTGTTTGCTTAGAGGAAGTTTTAATCCCTGAAAACTGATCATAATGAAGAGTAAGGGAAAATACCAGCCAAAAAAAATTTCCAGTGCAGATTTTCACTATCCCAGTCTGACCATTCCTGTTGTGTGGTTGAAAAGAAACCAGTGACAACCAGTTAGAGAGGTTGGTCCATGTGGGAGGAGGTGAGTCCCAGAGCAAAATTTCCTTGTCTGATGGAATGCAGGAGAAAGAGGAGAACGAACGTCCTCCCACTGATTTGTACAACTTCCCAAAGACAATTTAGGATTTGCCTGATTTCCATGGTCTGTCTTCCCAAATTGCATCTCCAACCACTACAATAACTCTGGATCTTTGAATATTCCTTAAAAGATTTGGTGGAGCTGTTTAGGGAAATAGAATGATTTTTTGTTCTCAGTTAAAACTTCAACATTGAAAATTTCCTAACCTTTCTCAGTGTTCAAAAGGAAATATTTCCTCTTTGAAGGAAGGTTTAGAATGCATATTAGGATTTTTTTTTTTCCCCATGGAGGGGTTATAAAGCATTACAGCAACCAGAGAAGTGGTGGAATCACCATCCCTGGAAGTGCTCAATAAACGTGGATGTGGTTTTTGGGGACACAGTTCAATGGTGACCATGGTGGTGGTGCTAAATTGGTGGTTGGACTTGATTATCTTAAAAATCTTTTCCAACCTTGACGATCCTATGATTCCAGGATAAAAAGGATATTTTGTCCAGGCTTTGAAAGCCATCTCCACATCTGCAGCACCACTGGTCAATCCTGATGTTCGTCAGCAGCCCTGAAGCCAACTGTCTCGTCCCCAGCTTGTGGGCTTGTCCACATGGACTCCTCTCTCATCCTGCCTGCTGAATTCTCAGGTTGCTTCCTGCCAGCCGAATTCCCAGGCAGAAAGAGCCAGAAAGGGTTTGGGAGACTTCTGGCACCTGGGACTCCTCCCTGTGCATTTTCTCTGCCCAATTCCTGGCAGTGCAGGCCCTTGAGAAAGGAGCCAGAGGGGCCATGCTCAGTGGTTTAAGCCTGTGCCTAATTATCCAGGTATTTTCCATGGATTATGGAGGTCTCAGTCACATATTCTGAAGTTTATTAAGGGGACTGGCTGTAATAAGAGAGTCTAAATATTTCTGTTACAATAACCTTCACCTTTCTCTCTCTCTCCCTGCAGTATCTCACTGTTGCATTTCCCAGTGTTCCTAAGGAGGCTTAGGCTGCTTGTTACAGCTGGATAATTCCTTTATCAACCTAAGGCTGTCTGTTAGATCTCCCTCTCTCTCTCAATCTTCCCACTTAATCATTCTCAAAAAGTTTCTGGGTTTTTTTACCAGTTTTGAGCTCGAGGTTCACCCACCAGGCCCTGGCCATTCCCAGCAAAGCCCTCACTCCCTGTCAATCATTCTCCCTCAGAGAGCTGTGAGTGAGAATCAGAGAATCAGGGAATTGTTCAGGTTGGAAAAGCCCTCCGAGATCATGGGGTCCAACCACTCCTTCAGCACTGCCAAGGCCACCACTGACCCACGTCCCCAACAGCTTTCAAAATTTCCATCCACACAGCTTTCACCACCCTTTAGGGATGGGGACTCCAACAGTGCCCTGGGCCTGTTCCAGTGCCTGACCACCCTTTTGGGGAAGAAATTGTTCCCAATATCCAATCTAAACTTCCAATGGCTCGGCTTGAGGCTGTTTCCTCTTGTCCTGTTTCTTCTTACCTGGGAGAAGAGACCGATGCCCAGCTGGCTCCACCCTCCTGTCAGGGAGTTGTAGAGAGTGATAAAGACTTTCCTGAGACTCCTTTTCTCCAGGCTAAGAATTTCAAGCTCTCTCAGCCACTCCTCATGAAATTTGTGCTCCAGACCCTTCATCAGCTTCATTGTCCTTTTTTGGACACTCTCCAGCACCTCCATGTCTTGTGGTTTTCATTGCCATTAAATGATGTAGGACAATAGGATATTCCAAAGGATATTCTGTTGGAAGGAAGGGACCACAAGGATCACGAGTCCAGCTCCTGGTGCTGCCCAGGACAACCCCAAGAACCTCACCATGTGCCTGGGGATATTGTTCAAACAATTCCCAATCTCTGGCAGGCTTGGGTCTGTGACAAATTCCATGGGGAGCCTGTTCCAGTGCTCGAACTCCAGAGAGAAAAGCTTGTGGTTCATGTGTGGAAATGCAGGAGATTGATGAACCTCCTCCAGAAGTTGAGGGTGGCTCCAGTAGCTGAGGCCTCCAAGATGACCTTGGGCATCCCTGCAAGATCTCCCTGCTTTGAATGTCCTTCTCCTTGGGCTGCGTGCCCGCTGTGACCTGGCCTGTCATGATAAAAGCTGAGCTCCTCCCTGCCAAGCTGCAAATATTCTTGTGTTCCACTCACTCCATTCTCTATTTCTCTTCCTCCGATTCTTTTATGAATCACAGAAGCACAGAAATCTTGAGCTGGAAGGGACCCACAAGGATCACGAGGTCCGACTCCTCATGGCCCTGCCCAGGAAAAGCGCAGGAATTCAGACCCTGCCTTAGTTATTATCTAATTCATCCTACACCGTGACAGGCTCAAGAACATGGGTTCACTCTCTGAGTGCAGATTTGGGAGGGGCTTCTGCTGGTTTGGAGGGCAGCTTGGAAGTGTGGAAACAGCCAGCTGATATTTGCCAGGAAATTTTCCTTCCTGGGATGACATCCAGGTAGGGCATCTACAGCTTTGTGATGGTGTCCAGCATCACAAAAACTGGAGTGAAGCATTAAACTAATATATTTAATGTGAAAAGAAGAGTGTTCAGTTCCTGGTTTTGAATTCTGCCCTCCCATAGTATGTCAAATTCCAAGAGAAAAGAAATAGCACCTTTTCTTAAGCCGTTCTAGTTTTCTGTTCTTAAAAAGCAGCCTCTGTTCTCTCTCTTCTTCCCTATGAATTTTCCAGATTTGACAAACCTCTTGCCATGACACTTAAAGAGCTTCTCTTCCTTCTGTCTCTCTGGACAATTGTGGTCTTGGTGGTTACAGCACAGATTTGTTCCTCTTCTTCATCCCCTCATGATCTCGTGGTTTGTTTCATCAAGTTATTCCCACACTGTCTTGGTTTGAAAGACAGGTGTCTACCAAAGGAAGGCAGGAGCCTCCCTTGGAATTGGAAATGCAACCTTCTTCCCTCCAAATTATTATACATTTGAAATTGAGGGGCTTTCAGGCACAGATATAAGAATAACAGTTCTTTTACTAATATATATATATA
>VYZQ01008827.1:15000-31599 GCA_013400655.1 Mystacornis crossleyi
AAGAATTCCTCCCCATCATCCAATCTAAACCTACCCTCTTCCAGTTTAAAACCATCATCCCTTGTCCTGTCACTCCAGGCCTCTGTAAAAAGTCTCTCTCCATCTTTTTTGTAGGTCCTTCAGGTCCTGGAAGGCCACAGTTAGGTGACCCAAAGCAAGATGAACACTCCCAATTCTCTCAGCCTGTCCCCATCAGCAGAGCTACTCCACCCCTCCGATCACCTTGGTGCCTTCTCTGGACTCTTTCCAACAGCTCCACATCCTTGCTGTGCTGGGACACCAGAACCACGTGGGGTGTCATGAGTGGGGAATTCCTACATTCCAATGGCTCAGAAAGGCGGGGGTCACGGAGAACATCAGGACAGACACACAGACATCTGCAGCTTCTTGTCGCTGTCCCACACATGAAGGAGATTCTGTCATGACTGCAAGAAGCATCAGGCAAGAAAATACTGACTGGAATTTTTGCACTGAAAGTGTTGGATTGACAGGATCGATGCAGAGCAGGAAAGCTTTAAAATAGTGATGCTGAGGGACTACAAACAAGCTCCAATTTTGTGGAACACAGAAGAGAGGAGTAATTTTCCTACCTGCTTACCTGTCCATCAGTGCAATCGTCTGGAAGGCCTGGAAAAAAAACCAAAAAATCTCTGTTCACAAAGAGAAAAGAATGCAAATAGTCATTAGGATCTGTGTAGGTGCCGGGACTTGAGGAGCCTCATGAGGGAGAGGTTTAAAACAAAGTGGTTCTGATGCTGGCGAGGCATTTGAAGCAAAACATTTGTTTGTGTTTGTGTGCGTGCACAAGGAACCTGTATGTTTGCAAATTAGCATTTTCCAGTTATCAGCAGGAGAGGCTGGAATATTGTTTTGGTGCCAGAAACTCCAGGCTGGTGATTCTGAACAGCTCAATGTTCATTTGGCCGAATCCCTGGTGTTTAGCAACCCAAACAGTTGTCCTGGGGAGGAATCACCGCCCTCCTCCCGGTGTTTTTCCAAATCAGTGGTGCTCATTCATTCCGGATATCAATTTTCCTTCAGCCCTTTGCTCCAAGCCCTCCAGGAGGGTTGGGAAATCAGCACAATTTGATGGAGTCCTGCTGCAGCCGCTCGGTGCTGGTTCTGCCACGGCACAGTGGCCCTGCCCCAGCCTGGGGAGGCAGCTATGCTTTTACCGAGTCATCCTCGTTTGGAAAACAATCATCCCATCACGTCCTGCCGAGGACGTGTTCGTGTTCCTGCCACCTACAGCAGCGGGTTCCTCACCCACATTTTGTCAGGGGCTGACAGGCAGCCCAAAACTGCCACAAAATTACAGCCCTGTGCTTCAAAAGTTGTCAAAGAATTCATCCCTTCACTGGAAGGTTTGAATTAACAGGCCTGGAAACAGGAGCAGCACCCAAGACACCTCTCTGTTCTCCCCGCCAAGGATCTCCAGTCTCCACAGCTCTGGATCTAAATGAAGAGGGTTTTTCTCTTCCCCATATCAAAACAGCAGTTTTAATTTTTTTTTTTTTAAGGCTGCAAAGCCACCAAAATGCAAACTTTCAAATGTTTGAGTGCTTTAAGTCTTTAAAACAGAAGTTTAAAGGAGAGTGTCTAAATAGAGGCCATTTTTTATCATTCATGTCACAGCTGGGATGTGGGATATTTACACTCTGTGGACTGTGCTATCATACTAACTCTTATCAGGTTGGATATTAGGAATAAATTCTTCCCTGTGAGGGTGGTGAGTTCCTGGCACAGGGTGCCCAGAGAAGCTGTGGCTGCCCCCAGATCCCTGGAAGTGCCCAAGGCCAGGTTGGATGGGTCTTGGAGCAACCTGGGATAGTGAAAGGTGTCTCTGCCCATGGCAGGGGGTTGAAATGAGATGATCTTGAAGGTCACATCCAACCCAAACCATGACAGGATTTTATTTCCTGGTAAACTCTTTGCTCAGCTCCATCAGGCTGACTCCAAACCGCTGACGGGTCTCCCATTTTTTACCAACTGCAGCTTTCTAAATGCCTACCCTTCATCCCAGAGACTCCAGGACTATATTCCAGAGGGTAAACAGGCACTTGCTTGTCACTGCAGTGCAATTTAAACACAGATATATTAATTTATAGTGGCAGTCTGGATTGTGATTCCCCAAACTTGATTTTTCCTGCCAGTATCTCCCCATCCACCAAGCCTTAGGAAAATATTTCACACAGGAAGCTCAAATTCATTACCAGGCCCACAGAGTTCACTAAACAAATGATCCCACAGTCTGGAAGTTATTGAGTTTGATGGAGAATCTCATGAGTAGCTTGGAGACAACAGGTAAGGGTTAATTGTTCTGTTCCCTCCAGGGTGATGATAAGAGGCCACCGGGAGGAATCAGAAGAAACAAAAGCAGGTGGTTCTTTATTCAAACTGTAGTTAAGCTGTCCCAGAATAAGATGGATGCTAAAAGCTTAGTGGAGCTCATGGGATAAATGGATAGCTCCTGGAAGATAAATCCATCAAAGGCTGCTGGGACACAGAGAGCATCTCTGCAAGTCTCGGGGATAGAAAATGACTGAACAGTGGAGGGCTGGAGGGAAAAAAAATCCTCTTGAGCTTTCTCCGTACTTAGGGAATTACTCTTCCCATGCCTACAGTGGAATTTTGGGCACTCAGAGAGAGGAGAGCAGCTGGATGGGCCTTTAGCTGACAAAGTGTATCTGGTTTTATGGGATTTTTGTGTGTGAGAGAGGTAAATGAAGCTACAGATGAATTATGTGACAGAAGATAATCCAGGTGAAGGGAAGGAGACTGAGGAATGTGAGCAGAGAAACCATCAGAGCAAACACCACGATCCAGGACCCAGCTGGGGTCAGAGAGGTCAGAACTTTCCCAGGATGGTCACTGTGGCCTTTTCATCCTGATCCTTCTACATCCACGGTATTCTGACTGTTGAACGGGATCCAGGTCACCAGCCCAGCTTGAGCTGGAGATGCTGGGACCATGAACGACAGCTCATCATTCCCTTTACTCCTGATGCCTCCTGAAGTGCCTCTTCCTCTGGATCTGCTGTGGAGGGGAGGGGAGTGATCCGGTCCAACTCTCTGACCAATTCAGGGCTGACCACCCTCTTGGTGAAGAAATGCTTCCTGATGTCCAGTCTAAGCCTCCCCGTGTGCTTTGAGCCCTTCCCATGAAATCTGTCCCTGGATCCCGTGAGGACAGCTCAGGACCTCCCTTTCCGCTTCTCCTCAGGAGAGCAATGAAGTTGCCCCTCAGCCTCCTCCTCTCCAAACTGGAAAAGCCCAAAATTCCCAGTAATTCCTCACAGGACACGACTTCCAGCACTTCCACCAGCTTTCTTGTCCTGCTCTGGACACATTCAAGGACATTCACATCCTTCCTAAATTGTGGGGCTCAGAACTGCACACAGTGTTGAAGGTGAGGCCATTCCAATACCAAGCAGAGTGGGATCATCCTCTCTTTTGACCAACTGGTTGGGCTCTGTTTGATGCACCCCAGGGTCTTGTTTGCCCTCTTGGCTGCCAGGACACAAAAGAACCATGTTTGAAATTCTGAGGATGCTTTAGCTGTTTTTCCCACTCTGAAACTGGAGAGGAAAAAAAAAAAAAAAAAAGGACAAAAATTTGGTTTAATTAGAGAATTGAGACGTTATTTGGATATCACACTGGAAGATGTGGAAGGAAGAGTTAAAGAACTAAAGTTGATATGGATCTTTTCAGGACCTGCCCTGAGGATCTGAAGGCAGGAAGCTGTAACTGTTCCAGAGGTTTAAATCACTACACATGGCAAGAGTCCCTCAGAAGCTGCAGCAGGACACTCTCCCTTTAAAAATTGCTTTGCTTTCTTTCAGTGGTCTCCAGGTCATCCAGGAATTGTTTGATCCGGTGGATAAAATTGTCTATCTTCCTTTATTCTGGGGATCAGAAGAGAAAAGTCTGAAAAATTAATACCAAGCATCCAGTCCTGCACTTCCAGGACATGGAATAAGCTCTCCACAAGAGTAGTCACAGTTCAGTGTGTTCCAGCGTATATTTTTTGCTGCCAGTCCAATACCCCGAAGATTTATTGGAGTCGACACTTGGTTTGTGCTATCACAGAGTTTTAAGAAGCTTTCTGTCCTGATTTAGAAATTGGCAATGATTAATTATACTCAAAAACCATTACAAAAGTTCTTCCTCTTGATTACATTTAACATGAAAAAGGAACTAGACTCAGATTTCTTCTTTGAGTTTATCCAGCTCCACTTTCCAAGGGATGTTATTGGACTTTTGTTGGTTGCGCTAAACTGGTGTAAATTTTTACAGACTGTGATCAAGGAATTTCTTTGACCTTCCCTCTGCCAAGCAGGCTCTGTTCATTCCATTTTAAGACAAATCCAGCATTTTAATGACTCTGCTCCAAACCATCTCCAATTTATCAAACTCTTTCCACTGTAACACGGCCATAATCTCGTCAGTGACAGAATTAACACAACTTAGGCCAAATGGAGGATCCGTGTTTATGCCTCAAGGAATCCCATTAGTCCTTCTTGGCTCCTGCGTGGAAGTAGGAGCTCATATTTGCCTGGTTATCTGCCACGAGCTTTTCCCAGAGTTACTGCTTTGTATAAGCCCTATAAAAAAATCAATCCACTCTATATGGTAATTTGTAGGATGGAGTCAACCCCTGATGGATGACTGAGCTGCTTTATTTGCTCTGTAGAGTTTGGACCTCCTTCAAATACACATTATTTGTCTGAGCACTGTTTACTAAATGATCCCTGTGTCACCACACAGACAATCCCATCCCTCTTACTTAGTCCCCCACAAGCTCAGTGACATCTATAAAATTTGATTGTTATATTTTATTGCTGGCATCGGAACGAGGAGGAAAACACTTGATACTGAAGGGCCAAAATTTATGTTTTCAGGAGACCATTATAAATAATTAATTAGGACTGGCCTGACAGGGCCTATCTTAACTTGGAGAACATTTGGACAGGAGATTTGTTGTTTCTTGATCTACCGAGGAAGGAAACACCAAATCTATCTTCTGCTGAGATGCCCCAAGGCAAAACAAGGAGAAGAAGACAACTGTGTTCTCCTTTCAAATCCAGAGAGGGCTAAATAAAAGCTTCAAATGCACAAAGACATCATTTTCCACCCAGAAGACACCATGACACAGAACATCTGTTGGCCTTATGTCCCTGCCTGGTCAGATCTTCTCTTTTTCTGCTCCTTTTTCTCCCAGTTCTGATCCCTGCTGGCTGGACATGGGTGGAAAAGGGGCTTCATGGAACTACAGGATATCCTGGATGGAAGGGACGCACAAGGATCAGCGAGTCCAACTCCTGGCCCCGCACAGACACCCCAGCAATCCCACCCTGTGCCTGAGAGCCTTGTCCAAACAGTCCTTGAGCTCCGGCAGCCTGGGGGCCGTGACCATTCCATGGAGAGCCTGTTCTGTTGGGGAAGATGGAACAGAAAAGCCTTATAAATATGACTGCTGAGATTTTGAGAATACGAAACATGTAAGTGAAATAGAATTGAAAGCAAGTTTTGATGTATAAGATGCCAAACCATTAGTTACTGAACAACTGGAAAAGACAATGGCTTGGCCAGCTGAAGGTCATCCCCTTTGATTAAACAATGCCCTTCTCCTTACCAAGAGTCCAAGGGTCGGAGCAGACCCCACTAGCTTGGAAGGAGAGATTCAAAGAGTAATTTGTAAGGTTTAAAATGTAACACAGTAGGGTAATGTACTGATTCTTATAGGCTGTATGTAAATACTATAGGACTTGTATCTTGTACTAGATTGGTTAGTGTAAATTAGAATATTCAGTATAGAGGAAGATTTAATGTATTGTAACAAGAACTTCGCCCTCTTAGCTTCCCTCTCTTACTAGCCCTCTTGCTAGCCCTCTCAGCTTTCTCTCTCTCTTGGGCCTGCTCTGAGCTGTGGCTGGCAGCTCTTATCAGGACCCTTCCACCCACGACCTTTGCAATAAACCGCACGCTCCAGAGCCAGCCTTGACTCCAGAGATCTCTCGTCCCCGCTGTCCCAGACCCGTCCTGGCAAACTCCTACACTGTTCCAATGTCCAGTCACCCTCTGAGTGAAGAAGATTCCCCTGAAATCCAACACAAATCTCTCCTGGCACAGTTTCAGGCCATTCCCTGGATCTGTGTGCCTCTACCACTGATGCAATCTGGATCCAGTAATGGATAAATGCCTCTCTCATCCTCTGAACCACAGACCTTCCCAAAAATGGGCACCACAAATTCCACATCCAATCAGGGACTAATGAATCAAGGAACAGCAAGCAGAAACCACAGTCCTGAGGTGGAGATCAGTCAAAGGTTGAACTGGATGGTCTTGGAGGTCCTTTCCAATCGCAAGGATTCTGAGATTCTGGGATTTTAACACTCAGTGGCAACTGAATAATATTAAAGCTGGATTTTTTTTTTCCTCAGTGAAATCCAGTTTTACCCTCTGGATCCAGATTGAAACTGATCAAAAGAATAAAAAAACTCATTAATAATTTAATGCTTTACCCCTCACGCAGGGAGCTCTCGTTTGCCAAAATTTTCATCTACCCTGGCAACACATTTGACTTAACTTGGACTCACAAAGATGTTTTGCATCATTTAACAGCAGCAGGGAAGTGAATCACAGAATTCCAGATTCATTTAGGCTGGAGAAGACCTCCAAGATCATCCAGTCCAACCCACTTTGCCACCCAGACCTCAGCACTGAGTGACACACCCAGCTGTCCCTTGAACACCTCCAGGGATGGTGACTCCTCCTCTTCCCTGGGCAGCTCCTTCCAGCGCCTGACCACCCTTTCCATGGAGAAATTCTTCCTGATGTCCAACCTGAGCCTCCCCTGGGACAGTTTGAGGCCATTTCCTCTTGTCCTGTCCCTTTTTCCCTGGATGAAGAGCCCGACCCTCACGTAGCCGCACCCTCCTGTAAGGGAGGTGCAGAGAGCCAGGAGTTTCCCCCCGAAGCTTTTGGAAACAGGAATATCAAACAAAACCGCCCATTTTATCAACACCTGCAGTTAGATGAGACAAATCCCAGCTCAGGTGGGAGCCAGACTTCCTTTCAAAGCCAGCTGAAGCCGACAGTGAGTGAAGAACACACCAAGGACGGGAAGCAGCAGGAAATTTTCCCACTTCTCCGAGTTTTCCATTAGTTGTGACATCCTCCAGATGACGTGGGGCTACAGCCCCAAAGTCTCTTGATAGCTTTTATTTACTGCAGTAGAGCTGCGAATCAGTGCCCTCATTTTTCTGGATGTATAAATAAGGGTTTATAAATGAGTTTGTATGATCAGCTAATGAAAAGATAGACCCTGCCTTGAAAAAAATTAACATCTGCTTTAATTAAAAGTATTATTAGTACAGCTGGGCAATATTTAATGCTCTGTGCATACTGCAGGAAAATGTCCATTCGTTTTTTAATCACTTGTGCTGATTTTCTCCGTTTTTCAGGCATTATCTGTATGGATATAAGGAATTCTCCGGAGGTAAAACCATATCCACAGGAAAATGTTTTTCCTTCATCCCAGAGTAGTGACAAGAGCATTTTCAGTGGATCAGGCTTGAGGTAAGCCCGTTGTTATGGGATTTTGACAAGCCGGTGTGAAATGCATCCTTTTACATCAGGAAACACAGCAAAGTTCATTCCGAACATTCCGAGTCTGCACATCAAAGTTAATTTATGTAGAATTAGGATGTCAATTTAAAGCACAAAACCCACTGTTAATTAAAACTTTGTGGCTGCTGTTGTTCCATGGTAAACAAGGCACATGACAAAGGAGAATCTGAAATGGATTTAAGCTCCCTTGAAACAACTTCTTCTGGAATATGAATATTCAGAGGAGAAACTGGTGAGGATAATCAACCCTGTGGCCTTCTAGGATGGAGTGACCGCATCAGTGGGCGAGGGAAGGGCTGCCGATGTCACTTAGAAGGGCTAAGTGACACACCTGAAGGACAACGCCATCCAGATGAACCTGGACAAGCTGGACAAGCTGCCCATGGTTAATCTCATGAGGTTTAAGAAGACCAAGTGTTGGTGCTGCACCTGAGTTGGGATCCATCCCGGTGTCCATCCAGGATGGGGATGAGCAGATGGAGCAGCCCTGGGGAGAAGAACTTGGGGAGTGGTGGGTGAGAGGCTGGACATGACCCAGCCGTGTGCACTTGGAGCCCAGAAATGCAGTCATGTCCTGGGTTCACCCAAAGCACCGTAGGCAGCAGGAGAGGGGGGAATTCTGCCCCTCTGACCCTCTCAGGTGAGACCCCACCTGCAGAGCTGCCTCCAGCCCTGGGGTCCCAGCACAGGAAGGACGTGGATCTGCTGGAGTGCGCCCAGAGGAGGCACCAGGATGATCAGAGGTATGGAGCAGCTCTGCTGTGAGGGAAGGCTGAGAGAATTGAGATTGTTCAGCCTGGAAAAGTCTCCAGGGTAACCAAACTGTGGCCTTCCAGTATCTGAAGGGGCTGACGAAAAAGATGGAGAGACTATTTGGAACGGCTTCCAACTTACAGAGAGTAGGTTTAGATTGGATATGAGGAAAAATTTCTTCCCTGGGAGGGTGGTGAGGCCCTGGCACAGATTCCCCAAAAAATCTGTGGCTGCCCCATCCTTGGAAGTGTCCAAAGCCGGGTTGGACAGGGTTTGGAGCAAACTGGGTTAGTGGAAGGTTCCCTGCCCATGTCAGGAGTTGAAACAAAATTAACTTTACATCTCCTTCCCACCCAAATCATTCCATGATTTTACGATTCAATCTGGATTTCCTTTACAGACAAAGAAGCCATTTTAAAGGGAGAAGTGTCTGACTTTTCTAAACTGCCCCTCTCGACAGACTGAAGGTTAAGGAACATGTCAGACTCATTGGGCACAGCAATAAGTCCTCTCCAATTTTTTTTGTGTGTCTTTTGGAGTGTTTTTTTCCCTCCCCAAGCTGGAAATAATTGTCTGTGATATCCAAATTAGTCTGTGCAAATTTTATCAGGAACATTTGTAATTTAAATTGGTTCTACAAAAGGAGTGGGATAAAAAAAAAATCTGTTCATTTCATGCTCATTATGTATCTCAGTGAGACTGATGACATTTTAATATTAACATTGTTATGGGTTTCATATAAAAAAATTAAGTCTACTTAATATTCCAGATTCTGCTGATTGGAGTAGTTATTCTTGACAATGGAAAATCAATTGCTATTCTAATTAAAAAGAATGGCAGAGAAATAAACACAGTAATAAAGGAATAAATATATTCCATATATTAGGTAGGAGCTTGTGTTTTCTCTTGGAAGTTCATCTCCTTTTGGAGTGTTTTTTCCCTGTTGTCTGGTTTGAACTTTGAACTTGAGCTGGAAGAGCAAAGGTGTCTCAAAAAGTCAAGAAAGCACAGACAAAAAGCGGTGCCTAAAGGAATATTAAAAATTCCAAGGAGTGGGTGTAACTGGAAAGGGGAGCTGATCTCCCCAGTGCAGACACTGATTTACCCTTGACTTTGTTAATCCCACTGGTTTTCCTGAGAAAGTCCTAAAACAATTCCTGTTTGCATGGTGTTGTAAAGCAAAGGTCAAACAGAATTCCCCCTTTCCCAACTCCAGGTAAAAATAGATTTCCAAGCTTATTTTTTTTCCTGCTTTTCCTCCTTTCATTTTCTTTTTTTTTTTTTTTTTGCATCCTTTTACCTGGGAACGAAATGAAGGGAAAAAAAATTTAAAATCATCTTTTAAGTACATAATAATAATACATAACATACCAATATACAATATATGTTATACATTTATTTATATCTTTATATCTGAAAAATGTCCTGCAGGAAAAAGACCTGGAAGTGCCAGTCAGCAGCAGTGGAACATGAGCCAGTGCTGGGTTAATGGTTGGACTCGATGATCCTAAAAGTCTTTTCCAGCCTAAATCATTTGATGATTCCATGATTTTAACTGCAGTGGAAACTGCCTGTATTCTCCAGTGTTTCTCCCCAAACAATTTGAGGTGGTGTAAACAAATACTCCTACTAAGAAAGGGAGATCTTCCACTTGGCTCCTCTTTCCCATATTTTCCTAGGAGATCAAGATTATTCCAAGTAGTGGAAAAAAAGTTTGGGGGAAAGGAAGAATGAAAGAAAAAAGGCTGGAAAAAAGGCTTATAAAGGTTTATAAGCAAATTCACCCTGAAATCATTCCTGAGATTGATTTTACTTAATTTCTTCATGAATCATTATGGTGCAAAAAGCAGGGGAGTTTTTAGGTTCATACACAGTTTTCCATGGAATTTTCCCAAGGAAGGACAATCCAATTCTCACAAATGGAGAAACAAATGACCTTGGAGATAAAAGCATTGAAAAAGAGGAGAAATTTAAGAATGTGAGCTACAAGAAACAGTCGGAAGAGCAAGAGACGGAAGGAGTGGGTCAGCCAGCTGGGAATGATGGAGAAGAAATTCCGAGGATGTGAATCAAACTCTGAGGGGAGAGATCTATCCCATTTAACATTCCCTGTCTGCAACACAAGTAATCACAAGCTAATCACCCCCAAATCACCTGGGAGTCAATAAAGATTGACTTCCTGTATCGACAGAGTCAATCCCATGAATTATCCCACAAAATTCTGGTGTCTTCGTCAGGTTGAGAAGAATAATTAACACCTTAAACAACCCAGAATTATTGACTCACTTGAGTCGGGGGAGTCTGGTGGAACTCCTGCCAAGATGCCTCCACTCCGCTTACTCACAATTTGCCACACTCATGTGATTAATGTAGCCCTGCCAAGTGTTCATTGATATTTTGGAAGGAAATAAAAGAGGAATTATGTAATCCAAATTTCAAGTACAGCTTCATGGGGAACATCAAGTGCAGCTTCAATCCCAAGGAAGAAATCCCACCAGGAACCTGTGCAACAAATTGAAGGTTTCGGGGTCAGGAGAACCTCTCTGACCTAAAGAGGTGACCGTGGGAGCTCGGTTCATGCAGCTGGACAAAGGAATTGCTGGTCATGGATTGGGTGCTGCCTGTAAATACACCCAGGAGGGAAATGCCAGGGAATGGGGACCGCTTGGACTGAAGGACATCACTGGCAAAAGAACAAACAGATCTAAACCAGCTGTGCATAAATGAAGCAGAGAAAACAGGAGGAGATGATTGGAATGCAATCTCATTTGGAAAAAGAGAGGCAAAAACTTTCTGTCGTAGAGGATATTTATAAAAAAAAAAAAAAAGAGATTTGGAGCCACAGCAGCCATTGCCAGCAGGCCACCAGCTGCAACGTGCCAGGTTTATTTCTGGGTTCTCATTTGCTTTCATGGGACATCTTTTGTGCCACAAAAATGATCAGAGGACCCCTCTTCCATGGGGACAGGCTGAGAGAGTTGGGCTTGTCTAGTCTGGAGAAGAGAAGGCTCCAGGGAGACCTGGGAGCCCCTTTCAGTACCTCAGTGGGCTCCAAGAGAGCTGGAGGGGGACTCTGGATAAAGGACAGAGTGACAGGACAAGGGGTGATGGTTTTAAACTGAAAGAGCATGGGTTTAGATTGGATATTAGGGAGAAATTCTTCCCTGTGAGGGTGGTGAGGCCCTGGCACAGGTTCTTCAGAGAAGCTGTGGCTGCCTCATCTCTGAAAGTGTTCAAGGCCAGGTTGGACGGGGCTTGGAGCAAACTGGGATAGTGGGAAGTGTCCCTGCCCATGGCAGAGGGTTGGAACTGGATGATCCTTAAGATCCCTTCCAACCCACACCATTCCATGATTCTGTGATGCCCAACAAATCCCTTTTCTCTCTCCCACTTCTCTTTATCAGTAGTTTCCCAAGCTTTCCACAGCCCAGTCAAGTGAAAAAGAAAATTAACTCAACAAGTATGGACAGATTTAACCACATGATTTCATTGTTAGGTTGAATTTTCTCCGCGTTCTTTGCGCAGCCTTCAGTTTGGCTGCCACACAACCAAGGGGCCAAGAGAATTGAAAACCATGAGCTGATGGATGGATAAATCCCCTCGGACACAATCACTGTCTCTTGCTAATTGTTCCTGGCTCGTTCTGACCAGCAGTTAGTTCTAATATCCCGGCTAATTTAGCTCTGATGATGTGATATCACCATCAATCACTTTAATGACCCATCTGACAAAGTATTTGCCAAGACCATCTTCAGCCCATGTTATGACTGTCACCATGCAGTTCTGCTGTTATTGCTGAGTTCAAGTGCAGTTGATTCATGTCTGAATTTTATTTTTAACTAGGCAGAAGGTTACACGCATCCTGTCCAAATCTGGGCTTTTACCGCCAGCATTTAGCCAGGTTGTGCTGAAATTAAAAATGAGAAACCTCCAGATGGCAAATCAGGCCACTGAGGAGTTGAATTGTCCCTGGAAGGAGCTCAACATTCATGGATAGAAATCCAATAACCCCAAAATGTAGGTGCTTTACTCCAGTGCTTAAAACCAAGTGGGTTAAATCTGAGCCTCTGCCCACTGGGAGCATGAGAAGAGCTAAATTCAACAGCACGCTGTTAGAGAAGTCTGATTGCTTTAAATGTTTTTCTGGCCCCACCACTGAAAAAACACTGCACTTTTTCCTCATTAGGATATTTATTTATTTATTTATTTAAACATTTATCCTCATTCCCCAAATTAGAGTCATGTTAAGTGTTATTAGACTGGGTTGAAGCATCAAAATTCTGTTTGGTGGGAAGTGTCAACTGTCAAATGATTTAAAAGAAATTTTGTAACTGTTAAAGCAGCAATAAATGCCAAAATATGGCTCTACAAAACAGGGTTTCTGAGGAAGACTCGGAATTCTGTTTTTCATTATAAATTCTGCTTGTTGCTGGTGCATGATGTGGATTTCATTTCGTGGGAGCAAGAGAATCATGGAATCACGGGGTGGAAGGGGCATTCAAGACCATCCTGTTCCAACCCCCTTCCATGGGCAGGGCTACCTTCCACTATCCCGGGTTGCTCAGAGCCCCACCCAGCCTGGCCTTGATAATTAGTGTGCAGTCTGGATTTTTAATGAGATTGTCCATGCCCACGTCTCAAAACTTTTTAAAAGCTGGCCCAATTATCCTGTTTAGCTGGCAGGGAAAATGAGGAATAGACAAATGATTTGGTAACCCAGAGCTTGGTGATAAATCCTCAGAAATTCTTCCCCTGCCCTGAAGAGTTTGTGCCTCTTTTTGACTCCCCTTTTCCACCTTTTTTCACAGGTAATGGGATGATATTCCCTCTGTCCACCGACAAATGTAACAAAAATTATCGAGTCGTGAAAATTAAGGTTGGAAAAGACCTCTAAGGTCATCAAGTCCAACCATTTCCCCATCACTGCCAAGGCCACCACTCAACCATGTCCCCAGGTGCCACATCCACATGGCTTTTATATCCCTTCAGGAATGGTGACTCCACAGTTCCCCGGGAAGTCTGTTCCAATGCTTTTTATCACTGTGTCAGGTTTGATTGGCACCAAAAAGGTAAGAAAAACAGGTCTGGAAATAAAAAACAGGTCTAGGACAGGAAAAATACCACAGATGAGCTTAAAAATTATCAAATCCCCCTGAAAGAGGCTCCAGGTTTGTGGTGTGACACAGATCTGAAATACAGGTGGGGAAGGGAAAATTTATCCCGAGATATTTTTATTCCCCAGCTGGGCTCTTTCCACTTTCCCCCAAATCACTGGGCTAGGCAGACTGGAGTGACTGTCTGCCAAAAAGAATCACCTGTTACACAATTGCTTGGAATGAAAAAGATCAAGGAATTAGAGGCCCCCTCCCAACCAGGCGCCAATCAAAGATCCATGGGGCAAACAGGACACCGTTATTTTGAGGAAAACTCTCAGGAGGGGTGGGGGATTAGAGGTGTTTGAGGTGTTTGGGCGGTGTTAGGAGCCAATGATTTCCCTAAAAAAACAGGCAAAAGCCTCTCTGATCCCACTTTATTGATTTCTTCCCATTAAACACGAGCAGGTCACAGCCCAGCCAGGACAAGTGAAAATAGGATTGGAGTCAGAGTGGGAGTGTGGAATTCCTGCTGTTGAATTAAAGCTGAGTCTTTGATACAAAGGCAGCAGCAAATGATTCAGTTTGGCTCTGCTTTCCGCCAGCAGCTCCATTCAGCCTCATTTCCCAAGTTTTTAAAGGAGAGAGGTTCTCATTTCCCACACGCTCACACATTTTGGAGGTTCCTCTCCCAGAATAATGGGGTTAAAATAGAGCAGGAGGAACAGAGAAAATAAGAGACAACTCTTGCTCCTTCCTAGAGCTGGTGGGACACAGACACCCTTGATGAACATCTGCTCCGGGGTCAAATCCCATCATCAGAAAGGGTTAAACAGCGGTCATATATTTTTATCAATAAATTAAACAGCCCTGTGAGGAGTTTCAGATGCTCATTTCAATGCATTGCTCTGTTAGTAAAGCTCATGCCAAAACCTTATCCCTCTGTGCTCTTATCATTCATGGGCCAGGAGTGACAGGTCAGAGATCATTCCCAGGGAGCAGCATTTTCCTCCTTTGGGAAAGCAAGAGAGCTAAATAATGGGAAATAATATCGCCCTGTGCCAGCTGGCACAGGCCCCAGGGAATGCTCCTTAGGCAATTTTAATTTTCTTACATGGATTGGGTCTCTCATGCCGGTGCCCTCCTGGGTCTGGCTGGGACCGGTCTGATCCCTCTGCTTTCCCACTCTTGCTCCGCAGTTCCTGTGTTCTCCCTATTCAATCAAGAAAAAACCCTTTTACTGAGTTTTCTGGAAGAATTTTCCTGCCCTAAACTCCACTGATGGAAAAGGGAGCAGGAAATCCAGAGGGGTTGCTTTGCTTGGGGACAGAAACCTGAATTTCAGGCAGGGAAGTTTATTGATTCGCAGTGAATCACTACTCTCAGAGGATGAGTTGCATCTCTTCTCCTTGATTAAGAGAATCATGGAATCAGGGAATGGTTTGGGTGGGAAGGGACCTTAAATATCCTCGCGTTTCAACTCCCAAGGCCAGTGGAACCCGGCTTGTGTAACCAACGTGTGGCCACAGGACCAAGGCAGGGATTGTCCCTCTGTGCTGGGCACTGGTGAGGTCACACCTCAGGTCTTGTGTCCAGTGCTGGGCTCCTCATGACAAGAATGACCTTGAGGGGCTGGAGCGTATCCAGAGAAGGAACCATAGCTGGGGAAGGGTCTGGAGCACCAGGAGCAGCTGAGAGAGCTGGGAGAGCTCAGCCTGGAGAAAAGGAGGCTCAGGAGGGACCTTCTGGCTCTCCACAATTCCCTGACAAGAGAGTGGAGTCAGGTGGGGATCGGGCTCTGCTACCAGGGAACAAGGAACAAGACAAGAGGAAACAGCCTCAAGTTGTGCCAGGGGAGGTTCAGGTTGGACATCAGGAGGAATTTCTTCATGGAAAAGATTATCAAGCATTGGAAGGGGCTCCCCAGGGAAGTGGTGGAGTCCCCATCCCTGGCAGAGTCCCAGGAACAACGGGACATGGCACTCAGAGCTCTGTTGGGCATTGGTCACGGTTGGGCTCGATGATCCTGGGGATCTTTTCTAACCTCAGCCCTTCTGTGATATCCTGGGTGTCTCTGAAATAGCACCTGAAGGTTTTAGAGAAGTGCAGTCTATTTAGCAGGAAGAAAATCCACTCTCTCCTCTTGAGCTTTTTATAGCAAAGGTGACAAGGAGCCAAATTCCAGATGCATCAGAATATTCTGCCCACACAGCTCCTCTCTTTCGAGGTAGTTTAAATCTCATTTGTCATCCTGGTATCTGAGCTGGGTATCTGGAGCTGGCTGCAAAGCCCCAGTCAAGCATTAATTCCAAGCTTAAATTCATTTTCCAGGGAGCTGCAACATTAAAATGAGCTTGAAACTTTTTTTCTCTGAGCTGACGCAATTTTTGGGTGCTCCGATCAGTGAAGAATTTGATCTTTTTAGGGATGTTCTTACTGCCTTAAAGTGCACCTGCTTTGGCTGAAAGTCACTGTGTGTTGTGTCATTTTTTTAAACAGAATCATTAAAAGCCAGGAGATTTCATATTGATCCAAAGAAACTTCCCATTGCCATGGGTTTGGCTCTTCATTTCTATAAATTTCCTCATTGTGGGCCCATTTGAGATCATAGAAATATGGAAAAATGTGGAATGGCTTGGGTTGGAAGGGTGGACCCAGGGCGAGGCCACTGTGCCCCTGCAGCCCTTGCAGGTCCATGGGGGAAAAGAGATTCCCCTGTAACCTCTGAGGATCCCACACTGGAGCAGGTGGATGCTCCGAGAAGGCTGTGATCCCATGGGAAGCCAGAGCTGGAGCAGGGTCCCGGCAGGACCTGTGTCCCCGTGGATAGAGAGGCCCAAACTGGAGCAGGCTTGCTGGCAGGGCTTGTGACCCCATGGGAAACCCACACGGAAGAAGCTGGAGCAACCTGTTCCTGAAGGACGGATCCCATGGGAGGGATCCACACAGGAGCAGCCTGTTCCTGAAGGATTGATCCCGTGGAGAGGATCCACACTGGAGCACCCTGTTCCTGAAGGACTGATCCCATGGAGGGGATCCACACTGGAGCACCCTGTTCCTGAAGGACTGATCCCATGGGAGGGATCCACACTGGAGCAGCCTGTTCCTGAAGGATTGATCCC
>VYZQ01008828.1:1129-59989 GCA_013400655.1 Mystacornis crossleyi
AGAACTGATGCATTTAGTTTCTTGTCAGAACTACGTGTTCCTGTACACATGGAACAGGCACACCTGTCAGCTCCATCCAACAGGTTTTCATGCCACAGCAGCCCTGTTCCCCTGTCACGGAGCCTAAGCTGTACAAAGCTCATTTTCTACCAGTTCACCTGAAAGAATTTCAAGGGGAATAACTTTAAATTTATACATTTTTAAATTAAAAAAAACCCTAAACCAACCACCCAGCTCCCAGATAAAGCCCCAAACCCTCAAAAAACCTAAACCCCCAAAAAGGTGAACAGTAAGCACAAGCTCTCAAAATGCTGTCAAGTGCCACAGAACAGAGTGGGATGCACTGGGGAGCATTTATAAGATTGCTCAAGGAAGCACAGAAACCTCAGGCTGCACCTAAGATTCTAAAATGTGTGTTTTAAATATCAACTTCTATATATTTGTATATAAAGTTGTAACAGTTTAAAGAAAAAAGAAACCAAAAGCCAACCACTGCTCTGGCCTCTGTGAGGTGCCAGGCACGAGCTTGCTTTTGTTTTTATTTCCAGGAAAGCCAGAAAACAACTGAATTAACAAGCGGAGAGGAACTACCAAGATCTGATCCAATGGAAGGGAGCCAGGGCAGGTTTTTCCCAGCACAGCCCCAAACCAGCACAACTTCAGGCCATGGGAAGAGAGAGCACTGGGGAGCAGGGGATCACAGAGCCCGAAACATTTGGCCCCAGTAACTCCCAGTTTGCCACTCCCCAGCTGGCAGCACCCCTGTGGATCCATGCAGGGCAAGGGAGCATGAGCTGCAACAATGGGGGTTTGCCCAATTAACAAATTAGCATCTGGCATTCCAGGACCACTGACATTTTCCCAGAGAAGAGCTCGGGCACGGTGCTGTCAGAGGAGCCTGTTCACAGAACCATCTCATAAGAGCAAGAAAAAAGTGAACCATTTTTTCATATTTATCAATAGACTTGAAGGCAAGCAGGTATTACAAGTGCTCATCAAAATCACTTTAAAAGTCAGTGCTTCCTGCAGCTGGGGTTTAAGTTGTAATGCTCTCCGAAGGTACCTTAGCCCCACAGCCTTTTAAAAATTAAAGAATCAGCCATTTGAAAATCACAAAGATGAAATAAGACAAGGATCAAGAAGTTTGTTGGGGCATTTTTGCCCCACTTTCCTTTCCCCTCCCTTTTTTTAAGCCGTACATGATTTACAGATGCATTTCTTCCCATAAATATACTGAAATTGTTTTAAATATGGGCTACTTCCACAAAAGCTAAGTGCAAGTCTAGCAGCATCCCCAACAAGAAGTTCAGAGAGTTTTCAACAATCTAGAGAAAAAAAAAGTCACAGACAAGAACTTTTTCTACCATCTGACTTGAGCCCAGCTTCTTCCCTTTAAATTACTTTTTTTTTTTTCACGTAGAAAGAGACAAATTCTATTCTCAGTTTCTGAAGGTCAGTACAAGTCCCAGAGCCTTGTTTGGGGATTGTGCAGTTCCTCAGAATACCTCGACACACTGCTGGGGAGGAAATGTTTATCCCATTATTCCAGTGCTGCACTGAAGAGCAGGGACAGGACACATCTGAGCCTCCCTTAACACAAGAACTGCCTGACCCTGTGCCACTGCACAACCCTAAAGAAATCTTCATTACAATCACAGAACCAGATAATAAATTACTGCAAGTAAAGTGGACAGCCCTAGAAACCACAGAAAGGACTGAGGAGCCAGAAATATGGTTTTCCTGGGTCCCAATTTTATCCACACACGTGGGAACGATTCAGAAATGACTTGTGTGGAGTGCACGACCTTTCCCTGCAATTTCTCTTGGACACAGCAGCTGATTCCAACCCCTGCTCACCTACAGAGGCCCTGGAATCACTGAGGCCTCAGCTGAGGTTACCCACGCCAAGGTTGGGCAGATAAAGCAGATGGATTGTATCCAAAGCAAACACTGGCATTCCAGTTCTATTCTCTGACACCTTTCAGGACTCTTTTCCCTGCACAGGCCTTGAACTCTGACTCCCCAGGGAGCAACACCTTCTGCTGACCAATACTTGTCTGAGATCTCTGACAAACTGCAACAAAAGCCAATTTGATCATCTGATCTTTCCACGGGAATTTCCATACGGTTAATTACTGGGCAGGGAAAACACCCTGCTCTGCCCAGACCTCCGACACACAGTGAAAGGTGAAAATCAGCATCCAAGATGGGAAGTCCCAAAAAGATTTCTAAGGAGCAAAAGTGGCATGGAAAGGAAAGGAATAAAGCCTTTGCTACTACAGCAGAGGAAGAGGGAAGGTTTTGATGTTCTCCACCACTTCCTTTAGGACTTCAACTTTAATGGGTTTGTGCTGCATTTTTTTGTCCTATAAATGGCAGGAAAAACCCCAAATATGGCGTCAAACTACTTAGAAACTTAATGAGATGGGAGTTTCCCAACTCTTCTGGGACTTTTGCAGGTTACCTCTTACTATCTGTGGTGACAGTGAACAACAGCAGTACCCACCCCCCCTGCAGGCACAGAGCACCCTGCCAGGAGCTGCATCCCTCCTACTTGGAAAAGGACTTCAAGGAAAACCATTTCCTCCTTCAAAACACAACTGGAACTTGAGGAAGATACTGAAGGATTCCCTCTAAATCCCCTATAACTGAAAGCAAAGATCAATCCTTTTGTATGACGGGATTCCTCAGCGCAGCTGAGCACGACCTGGAAGACTGATCACAGTGAGCTAATGGATGACACCAGATGGGAAACCCCAGAACACCCTCCTAGAAATACTCTCAGGAGAGGACCAGCAAGGAAACTGAGCACTGAGAGAGCAACAGTGACACACAGACTATTCCCCTATGGATGTCATTGCTAGACAGGAACTGGTGATCCTCAGCAGCCAATTCAAGCAGCTCCCCCTCAGATGTGTTTCAGTAATATTTCCATGAAAAAAAAACACTAATAAAAGTTTTGGTAGCCATCCAATTACCATTTTTATAGTGTTTTGGGGTTTTTTTTTCCCCATTCTCAAGCCTTAAGAAAGTTCAAGCTGCAAAAATATTCCATAGGTTTTTCTAAAAAGAAGAAATGCAGAGATCCTCAAGGTTCTCTAGGGTAGAAAAGCAACATTTTTCCTCCACAGATCACAGTTTGCATTCAGTTTAAGTTCTCACCCTGCCTACTGAGGCATTAGGGAAAAGAAAGCATGGAAAGGCTGATGGCAGCTCGCCATCAAGATCCAGCATAGCCTGGGCCCAGTGGAAACACTGAAATAAATCACATTTTGTCCTGAGGAGAACTGCAGTGGAAGCAAGGTAACAAATGAGCACCATTTAGCAGCAGCTTTTGGAAACATGTTGATGTGACTATAAACACAGTCTCATAAGCTAAGCACTATAAAATGGAATGTTTCCTTACCCATTTTCTTGTCAATTTTATACAGCCAGCTAGCTAGATATAAATCACACAGTAAATAATTATACAGTAAATGACTCCTAGCTGTTTCTACAAAGACTTTCAGTTTTCCTTGTCATACTCCATTTACCTGTGTTTCCATTAAAAACTGTCAGTTTGGAATTTTTAAGACCAAAAATGCAGGAGACAGCATCTACAAGTCCAGTGAAGTTCAAGGTATTATCTCCTTTTGGATTTTCCAGCAGCAACACACCATCTAAAACCAAAATTAAGAAATTAAAATGCAGTTTGGAAGCAACATCCAAGCTCTAATGATTTTCTAATGACGCTAATTACTTCTAGTGAGTTTCTAAGCCAATTTAAAACTGGCAACACTGCATCTTCCCGAAATTTTTAGTGGGAAAGGGGAAAGAAAACAGAGAAATGGACTGCTGTGTACTTCAGATTTATAGTGTAGAACTTTTATTTGCTTTTCTGAACAAGGCAGTCCCATTTGGATGTCAATGAAGTGTAACCCAGTATTATACTGGCTAAAAGCTGACAGACTGTGCCCTCTGAGATGGTCACCAGCTTTTCCAGCTGGATTCATTCTCACCCAGGGAGCAGCTCTGTGACCACATTCAACAAGGCACACTTGCTTCCATATATAAACTGTCAGCACACGCAGGAAAAAACTTCCTTAATTGCATTTTGTTTTCTCTCTTTTTAATATATAACTCACCCTTGTAACAACATCACTGCACTCATGGCCACTGCCCAAGCACAGTCAGGCTATTCTCTAGTTTTAAGTGTTCTTTTCATCTCTCTACTTCATATCTGAGCTTTTCAAACCATCTCCTCCACATCCAGGCCTCACCCACTGCACAGTGCTACAGCAGGAATTACAGATTCTCAAGCACAGCCCCAAACCCAGTGAGTGCAGCCCCACAGAGAGGCTCACACACAAACCCTCCCTGGAGCAGGAGTAACAACTCCTGAGCACACCTGAGTGTTTCCCTCAGAAGAAACAATGGGCAGGTTTTGCCCTGAATACACTTATTTTCAAGAATTATTTAAAGCTCCTACTGGAAGGGAGGCTGTACCACCTTTCAAATGAATTCAAGCTCCCGCATTCACCACAGCTTTTCCAAACTCTTCCATACACCGGCCCTGACAAATCAAGCTGGGGAAATTCATTCCTACCTTGCTCTGTCCCATTGACACAAACTTTGAGGTTGACGTAGGCACAGGCTGGGCCAACAGCCTGGCACACCCCCCCTCTGACCAGTGTGATTTCCAGCTCTGATCCCTTCAGCTGGGGAAAGAGAGAAATTGCCATTATTTCAATATTGCTTTATTAAACACAGCAAAATATTTTCCTTCGATAAACAACACTAAGATCTTGCCTTGTTATACTAAATGTGATTTACCATAAAAAAGGGATTTTTCCCACATCTTCCTTCAGTGACAGTGCTTCAGACAGGAATCTGCCTGTACCAGATGTCAGGAAAGCAGGGAATAAACAGCGTGCTTTCCACAAGTGATGAGCAGCGATGACACCCTCCCAAAATATAATCCCAGAGTGAATCTGCCTGAGAGGAACACTCTTCCAGAGAAATTCTGAGTATTGACCAGGGCCCTGCTCTCAGTCACAGCCTGGAGAAGCCTCCACTATCCCTGGGAGCCACTGAGAACCCCCTGGGTCACAGCTGCCTCGGGACCACCAGCCTTTGAGTATCTCCCCAGGAGGCACCTGTCAGACCTGGAGCCACTCCAGGAAATCCAACATGGATCTTCCAAAAAAGATCCAGAAATCACCCATATGAACAATTGGTACTAAAAGGCCATTTAAGCCATTTTGTTTTGTAAATTTAGAGATGGGCTTTGGCAAGAGACACAGTCCAAAGAGTGACAGACAAATCTGGAAGCATCATTCTTTACTGAACTCCCATTACAAAGTAGGGAAAAAACACTTATGCAGCAACAAATGCCATTCTGTGTTTATGCATTCTACCAACAATTCAAAATTCATTTTTCAAGTAGTGCTTTCTGCCCCAATAGTTTCTGAGAAACTGCTTATTTTTTTGTGTTGTGGCTTGGAGCAAGTCTTTGGGAAAGCAGCTCAGAATTAAAGCCTTGTATCAAAAATCGATCCAGGATAATTTCCCAGAAGTAATGATTTGAATGTAATCACAATAAATGTAGAAAGGACAGAGTGCATTTCATTTTTGTTCCAGTCCTCACATATACTGAACATCAAGCACACCCCTGTTATTCCTGTGAATAACTTTAAGAAATTTGGTGCAATGATCCTGCCACAGCTGACTTAACTTACACACTCACATGAAGGGATTTCTCAGGGGGGGCTTTCTCGTGTCACTGCTCTCAAAGTGACAAAGGAGCTGCAGCAGAACAGAGTCAAGCAGCTGCCCTGAGCAATCCATCTCTGCAGGGCCAGCAACAGAGACTTCCGAGGAGCACTGGACAGTTGCACTGAAATCTCAGTCATGTTTCTCTCTGCAACATCTATTCCAAAGTCTACGCCTGTGACCAACAGTTCAGAGGCACATCAAGCCCACAAGCACAGAAACTGAGCTGCAGCAGGCACACAGCACCTCCACAAGGTTCTCTGGGGTGACTGTCCCTGCCCATGGCAGAGGGTGGAATTTATGCTCTTCAGGGGCCCCTCCCAAACCCAACCCATTTTATGACTCTGTAGTTGAGACTCCTTAAAATAAACTAATAATGAACAAGTGCATTACTTCTGGTCTCCTGTGCCTCCATTTCCCACACACAGACTGCACCCCCTGAGCACACAGGACTTGCAGCATCTCACAGAATCCCACAGTGGCTTGGCTGGAAGGTACTTCACCTCAGAGACCACCTCGTTCCACTCCTCCTGCCATGGGCAGGGACACCTTCCACTATCCCAGGCTGCTCCAAGCCCTGTCCTTGGACCAATTCACACCAGCCTGGCCTTGGGCACTGCCAGGGATCCAGGGGCAGCCACAGCTTCTCTGGGCACCCTGTGCCAGGGCCTCCCCATCCTCACAGGGAAGATCTTCTTCCCAATCCCATCCGTCCCTGCCCTCTGGCAGTGGGAAGCCATTCCCTGTGTCCTGTCCCTCCAGCCCTTGTCCCCAGTCCCTGTCCAGCTCTCCTGGAGCCCCTTTAGGCCCTGGAAGGGGCTCTGAGCTCTCCCTGGATCCTCCTCTTCTTGTGAATGAACACCCCAAGTCCCTGCTCATGGTTTTGTTTGAAACACCCTCCCTGCCAAGGTTTCAAGGTGGCAGGAGGCCCTCTCAGCTGGATGCCCAGGAGACAACTGCATTTCTCTACCCTGAGCTATCAGCAGCCCCACAGAACTGGGCTGGCAGAGCAGAGCTATTTAGGGAAGATTTCTGTAGATTTTCTCTGTCTGAAATCCAACATTTGTGCAAATGCACGGCCTGACCTACAAACCCCTCTCAGGGTCACACGCCAGCTCATCATCTCCACAACTGAAAGGATGCCTGGTTTTTGCTGCCAGCCCGACAACAGCCATCAGTTCTGTCCATAAAAACCTGTGCCTGCTGTCAGGGCAGGATTTTCTCTCTACACACACAGCGTTATTTACTACCAAACCAATACACTCATCTTTCCACAATGGTTTTCTTCACTAAAATATACTAAATTAGGATTTAGGTAAGAATAAACTAAGAGTGTGGGGAACCACACCTTGCACAGGCATGAAAGCTTTCACAGAAAGCCACAGTGACCAGCACTACAGCTCAGGTGTCAGGTGAGCTGAGGCAGGCAACCAGAGAGGTGCTTCCCAGCACTGTATTTCCAGCTGCTTTTACATTCCAATTCAGATTTGATGTTGA
This sequence comes from Mystacornis crossleyi, assembly GCA_013400655.1. Lineage (NCBI taxonomy): Eukaryota > Metazoa > Chordata > Aves > Passeriformes > Timaliidae > Mystacornis > Mystacornis crossleyi. Next base: position 8,378 of record VYZQ01008828.1, read on the forward strand.
CTTTGCATCAAATTGTCCATCAGAAGTATCAAATAAGTACTTCAAAGAAACTTAAAAGATTTTCAGGGATTTCTCAACCACAATACTTACTTAGTGTTTTCCCCACGTTTGTCACTAGACTGAAGTGATAGTTTGGAAAATGGCCAAACAGGGCTTTGTTTCAAATCTGTACAACTTCAGCAGGGGCATTAGTAACTATGGAACATTTCCTTTACACACACTAGTAAGATGGATGAAATGTGCCCTTTCCTTTCAGCTATTCCCTGCATTCCCAGCCATTCTGTAAATCAAATTTCAAGTTTGATAGATCCTACACTCTTGTGAAAATTAATCTTTGTGGTCCAGCAGGACATTTACATTAAAGAATAGTTCCTTCACAATTCTACTAGGAATGTCTTCTGAATAGAGTAAGTTTCAACAAAACCATGGCAAAACTATCACCAAATATGTCAGAAGAAGCAATCAGAGAAAACAACAGAAATTGCTGCTAATTTGAACTCTGTGAAACTATGCTTTTACAACAGACAACTTCAGCAACGTAGGGCAGAGGAAAAAACATCCTTAAATATTAAACAAGTTGGTCTTAAGCCAAATTTAGCCTCAAAGGACAGTTCTAATACAAAAGTCTATTAATCTAAAATCAGAGCAACAATAATTTGGCTGTTTAAACAATGCACTAATCCAAGTACAAATAACTGTGTATTAAGTTTACACAAACAACTGCCTCATTTATTTACTTTGGTATCCAAGCAGCTTGATTTTCAAAAACACCACGCATACACAACCCAACTATTTTCTTTTATAAACCAAAAAAGACTAATAAAGAAAGCTATAAACAGAAAACAGTATCTGCTCTATCCCACGAATAAATATTGACACGATTATTCTTTAATTTGAGCAGTTTGCTGGGTTAAAAGCAAATGAGATGAACCGTGCAAGCAGTGCTTTTCCTTCTTACTTGGGTTGTTTCCTGGATGAGAACTTCCTTTGAGGTAGGCACCGGGTAAGGCTTCAGGTCTGCCTTTATTGTGGCAAAAATGAACTCGGCGTGCTCGTGGATGACGGTGTCCAGGTACCCCCCCTGGGGCAGGGCCCTGTAGTACACCGTGATCTCATCCGTGGGGACCAGGTTCCTCTGCAGGACACACGGACACACCGTTACTGACAGCAGGACCGCACGCCACCACAGGAACACTTGGTAAGTTAAAAAAAATATCTATTTATCAAGCATTTGTTAGAGGTTTCCTCAAGAGATTTAGGAAAAAACCACCCTTCTGTCAAAACATCAAGAATCTTAAAACATGGGAGTGTAGGCAAGGTTAAGTATTTTGATATTCATTGTAGAGAAAATAAATTATGGCCTTATGGCATTACAGAACTAAATTTAAATCATCTGGTAACAAATGGGACAGTTTTCATGGCCACATTCCTTCCTGGTTGTATTTTCTACAGAAATAAATTCCTTTAAGTTTTATATATGTAAAAAGCATTAAAACACATAAATCTTCATAGGTGTGGATATCATTTTTTTAATAAAACATTACATAGGTGTGTATATGTATATATATATAAAATCTACACAGATTTTTTTTTTTAATATATATAATGTAAAAATACGTATTTTGGTAAAAATGTGTGATTTTTCAGTCTCATGCTGAAGAAAGGTCCTTTCCAACCCAGACTTTTCTATGAATCTATGATTTCTGCAGCCTTAACTGCACAGATATCTTTTCCAACATAACACGTCCCACAACAATTTTCTCTACACGTCCTTTAGAGCTCTTGCAAAAGAATCCAATCAGAAATTCATACATGAGGAATAAATGATACAGGGCTTCATATTTAATTTAAAAGGTCCGTTTCTGCTGTACATTGCCCAGATTGCTGAAGAGGAAATTAAAATCTCTTGTCCCACCCCACTGATTCCTCACCTTCTTGCGAAGCTTCTGGATGCGATTGATCACTTCCCGGGCAACTCCTTCATCCACCATGGACTGGTCTGGGGTCACGTCCAGCAGCACCAGGACCTGAGCAAAGGCACAGAACACCGATGAACAGGTGACAAACTGGAAACAAGGTGGAAGTGAACACTCTCAGGAGCTCAGGAGGCTTCTAGAGAGCTCCTCGTGTACAAAATACAACAGTGGAGAGACTACTGAACAGCTCCAGGATCGACACACTCCTGGAACGTGCTGAACTAACAAACCCAGGCCAGCTTTCACCTCACCGTTTCCCTATTGCTTCCAGAGGGACTCTTCCCTTCATCCAAAAAAAGAAACAGAGGAAATAACCAATAAAATACCTGAGCATCGGAGTGTGCCTCGAACTGGGCAGATCCCTCTGTCATCTGGTACATGAGACGGAGATCTTCCGCGTGGAGTTCATGTCCTTCCACAACAATGGTGCCTGCAGGGTTGGCAGATGGAGAGCATCTCTTACCATCCAAGTAAAAACCCCGATTTTAAATTCAGAAAGCTTTAACCAAGTATCAGACTTCCAACACAACGCATATATTGGCAATGCAGCCAAACAGCAGTTAAGCACTAGTAAGCAGCACTGAATTATCCCACATTCCCATTTTTCACACAAGCACTTCTCCAGGCAGCAGAGCTCACTAAAACACAGGCGTTTCAGCAACTGTTTGTGTGGAACCATCTGAATGGAATAAAACTTAAAAATAACCTGTGTACTCCATCAACCCCAGATTTCCATTTAAGCACTTCACTAAACAGATATAGTTGCAAAATTCACACCCACTTTTAACTCTGGAATTGAAGGAATGCTTTTAGAATAAAAGCTACTGCATAAATACTCAGTTTTAACCTGATTCAGTCTCACAGAAAGCTTATTCTCTGCCTCATCTTGGTCTTACAGCAGCACTTAAAAATCACAGAACAGCCTGAGTGGGAAGGGACCCACAGGGATCACTGGGTCCAACTGCACAGACACCCCAACAATCCCTCCCTGTGCATCCCTGAGAGCGTTGTCCAAACGCTCCTGGAGCTCTGGCAGCTTTGACCATTCCCTGGGGAGCCTGGGCAGTGCTCGACACCCTCTGGGGGAAGAACCTTTTCCTAATACCCACCCTAAACCTCCTCTGACAGGAAGAAACCCTTTAAGAGAACAATTTCAGATCAGTGTGCATGGCCATTTCTAATCTAACGTCAGACAAATAATAAACCCCAATTTGTTCCTCTTAACAACCGAAGAGGGATACTAAGAAGGAAGTAGGCCTTAAGCTCCCTTAAGCCCACAGAAGGATACCGTGCCATCCTTGAGGGGTTTGTCCCGCTACAGACCTGTCTCCTGGAATCTCTCCAGCTGCTCGCTGCTCAGCTCCTTGATGGCAGCCATGACGGGCTTGAAGGCCCCCTTGAGGCGCCGGCCCAGCACGGTGTGCTCGGGCTCGGCCCGCAGCCGCACCCCGTACTTGCCCTTGTCCGCAGACAGCGTCACCGCCCGCACGTTCAGCTCCTGCGGAACAGAGACACGGACACGAGCTGAGCGCCAGCCAGGGCACACGGCGGGGCCACGATGCCAGCGCAAAGGCGCCGGTCTTGTACGGGGTGGTCTCGATGGTCCGAGTCGTTGGCCAACACTGGGAGAGCAAACGAAGCCAGCCCTGAACCCAGCTTCAGCAGCGGACCCCAGCCTCAGCCTCAGCCTGCAGGAGGCAGTTGTGTGTTATTAACAGACAGCTCTCACCTCAAATCAGCCCCCTACTCAACAGCCCTTTTTATTTCCCCCTCACAACTGCCTGAAGAGCTAAACCCATTCCCTCTGTGTGCAGTGGCTGGAGCCAATGGCCTGGCAGAGCTCAGGAGGGAAAATCGTGCTGGAACTGTCCTTTCAGCACACATCGAGCCAGGAAATCATAACCAACCATTTTATGGTTGAGGTTGTACAAAACAGCCTCATTTTGTCTCCTTCCCTACCTGCTCATTGCAGCTCCTCACTGCACAGAAAGCCACTCTGCTCAGAAGAGCTTCTGGCTGTGCCCTGCAGCCAAAACAGCTTTATAAAAACTCCAGGAGGGGCCTCAGACCAGGGATGGTATTTTGCCACTGCAGGAACTTGGTGTGACCATTTTTCTGAGTTACAAGTGCAGTTTTTGTCCATTCAGGATCTGAAGGGAACATAGTGGTGCTGTGGGAAGTTTTACACAACACCTGATTGAGAGGACAACGCTGTTTTCATATGAGGGAAGACCAAGGCTGGAACTCTTTGGAGAGAAGAAAGCTGAAGGGGAATATGACTGGGGTTGGAAAACGTGAGGCACAGATCTGCACGGGTATTTCACTGCAATCCAGCAGGTTTTGGCTGCCAGGCTGGCCAATACTTGAAGCATTTGGTGTTTAATGTCCACTGGATGGTGGTTAGAGCTCCCATCACCATCCTACAGCATTACCAGGTGCACTTGACAAACAAGCTCTTCCAAGGAGTTTAGGAAGCAGAAGTAAATGGCAGCGTGACAGGACTAGCAAGTAGCCAAACATTTGGATTGAGAAATAATGCTTAAATACAACCTCTGAGCTGCAGCCTAATTCCCTAGGAAGTCCTACTGACACGAGGAGCCAAGAACACAACTGAATCTAATTTTATTTAATACATCTTTTAGGAAATCTAATGAAAATTGCGCACTTCAGAAATTCAGTTTCAATGGGGTGCTGCTGGAAATGAGCCCACGAGTTGTAAATGACAACCTCGTGGGGGAAAAGAAATAATAATCCAAAAAATAGCACAAATTGAAAGATGACTTTGGGCCTGATTAGATAAATCACAGAGAAGCCAACTCCATCAGGACAAGTCTTCTATACTAATTAGATTAGGAAATCATTCTTTTGTACACATTATCCATTTAAAAACCCAGAATGAGTCTTAGAAAAACAGGCAAATCTCTATCTTAGGTCTGTTTATATCAGTCTCAGTGCTTTGACTTAAAATAATTCGTAACTTTATCTTCCTAATTACTCAAAATGAGCTCCTTAACACATCTTTCAAGTCTCCTGTGGACACACTGAGGCAACCAGCCCTTCCCATGACCAGCTGGAAGAGCTGTACATGGAATGCCTGAACATACAAGAGCCTTTTGCTGGTGCCACATGCCCCGACTATGGCCAGTCCTCAGAAGAGAGACAGAGAAATGTCAGAAATGCTGTGCTTAGCAGGCAGCCTGAAAAGGAAAGTAAGTCCTCATTATGTAATAGTGTAAGAAATGAAACACTGCAGGGCCCCCCCAGCCACAGCTCCTGTGTCAGATAATTCAGCCCCGTCGCAGGCTCAGACCCTGGGTTTGATGGAGAACTCAATTTCCTCTGTTTCACAGCAGCCCCACACAGGGCTGGGGGTTGGAGGGAATACAAACCATGGATGGAAACAAGATTCTGACTGTGCAGAGCCAAATTTACTCAGATAAAACCTTTCCCTGGAAGCAGCTGGGAAGAGAAGCCCTGACCCAGGCTTGTAAAAGGCCTGGAGAAGAAATGAATAAAATTCAACTGTGTCCAGTTGCTAAAAGCCTTCTGGGTTTATTTCATTTCGTGAGCTTGGCTATTTTTGCATGACAACTCTATAATCTGGAGAGTTCTAATATTAAAATCCATTTATTTAAATGACTTGCTGTGTTCTGAAGATGAGAGAGCAGCACTGCAGATCAAAGACTACAGCTCCTTCTGCAAAAGCGATGAATGAAATTTCTGAAGAATTGACAAGTATATTTTTCCAATCCTTTTGTCAGCAACTACACAAAATTAAATGCTGTAATTCTCCTTACCCATTACCTCTGGCATCTGCAAATTTACTCCTGGCAATCACTGAAGGTTCTAAAGCTCTGAATAGGCAGGAGGCTGATGAACAAAGCTGCAAATGCAGCCCAAGCAATGCTGCCCAGCCTGCCTGTAATCACTGACCTCCTTAGCTCTGCACCATCCAGTAAACAACAGGATTGATTGCCATGCAGTACAATAAAACACACACTAAGCTCCAGCAGCAGCTTGTTGAATTTTAAGACACATTATAAAACCAGGACAATAGACTTTGTGTTTGTGCTTCCACGAAGGCATCTGAGTTTGTTGTAACTCATCTCTCCAGAAGAGACACCTTTGTCTGCAGCAGCAGAGGAATACAAATCAAGACATACTAATGTACAATCCAATTATGTAATAATTTACAGATTGTTAGCTTCTTTTGTTACCTTTCATTAGCTGTAGAAGCTGACAACAAATTTTGGCAACTACCCTTTTGGAAGTAATTTGAGGAAGCAAACTTCATCTCCCTTGAAACTGGATTCTCTAGAATCTACAAATCCATTTTCCAAATCCAAAAAATGGGACAGACACTAGCCTAAACTTCACAAAATTCTGCTGTTGAAGAGACCCAGATATTGAAATGATTACAATTAATGATAACAGCAATTCTGAAGCGAGGGATCATAACTGCCAAGTCTAAGAGCAATAATCAATAAGTTAGCATGACAGAAAAGCTTTACAGTCCCACTTACAAATCAATTACTATTTTTTTAATTAAAACTCCTCTAGTGAACAATTCTTAAGCATTTAACTCCCACAGTAACTAAAAGCAAGCAGCACACAGCACTGATGTAGAGGTCCAGTGCACCGAGCTGTGACTTCCTGAGCCAGCACTCATTCCCCCAGCAGAATTTTTAGAGACTTTTCAGAGATGTGTATTTAGGCTTGGGGGAAGCTGGGATGCTGGAATTATATGTAACAGAAATTTCAGAGGTTTTCCTCTGCTTCATCTCCTGAATCCCCCGACTGACATGGCTGCCCCCACCAGGAAAAGTGAGGTGGAGCTGATCCTCCTTGGAAGATGCACATTTTTGTTCTCTTTGTCAAGGTAAAGCAGCTGATCACGACAATGGCAACTTCAGCTAGAACGTGACAGCACGTCTGAAGCCCGTGAGCAGATCTGCTGTTCCAGATACCTCGCTGAAGGGAGGGAACAGGCACAGGATCAGGGCCACGCCATTCCTGCACAAGGAGAAACCCCTCATACCCTGTACTGCCAGGGTTTGGTGGGAACTGAACAAGAATTTGTTGTCACTGACCCTTGAAGATGGGTTTCTGAGAATGCAAAATGGTCAGATGCCAACAGCCTCTCAGTCCAACGTGGTCAGTTTGTAGGATTATTTCTCTACACTAAACTGACTGAGGCACATCACCCACCGCCATCCCCTTCCATTACAGCTCTCCGGGACATTCATTTTATGAGTGAGTTGTTAATATGGTCAACAGGGATGGTTGTTCAGGTAACCAACAAACACAATCCACTTAAACATCATGTTCTTACCTCGAGTACATACTTCTCTAAAGACCTGATGTTTTCCAGAGCCTCTGGATCCTGGTGGATAACTACTACTTCTTTCAAAGGATACTGGGGAAAAAAAAAACCACCAAACAGAAATTTAACTACTCAGTTTCCCCAGGTTTCTCCCCAAGTTTAAAGCTGTTACACATTCCCAAGGTATGACAGGAGTCTAACCTTGACAGGGATGGTTTTTCTGTCTCTGATCACTCGTCCCAGCTCAATCACAGACTGCAAACAAGAAACGGCACTTTCAATTTTTTTGTCGATGAGATCCTCCCTAGATTAGAAAGGAAACATGATAATTGCTTCATTTTCATCACATCTCTTTGAGCAGACTGAAAACATTTTACCCCCTTCTCTGACATTTCCTGCAACAGACAATTATGCCCTGGTTGGGGCAATTGGAAAAATGAACAAACAGGCTTTTCCTCGCTCTTTGTGGAGAAGCTGAGGAGGAAATAACTTGCTGAAAACAAATAGCAGAGCTATTTTTACATCTTTTGTTAGCACCTCTCACAAGGTGGAGAGGATTGAGTCATACAACCTATTCTAGTAATAGCCAATAAAAAGTACAATTTACATTAATAATACCATAAGAACATGCAGAAAGGTATTATAGATAGGGTACTTATAACAACAGTGAATTCCCTGTAACAACAATTCACTGGATCTCAATTTATCCCCTTTTCCAGAAACTGCAGATATTTGAGCATGACGTTTTAGAGTTTTATCATCTTTCCTGGCTCAATAATTTTAATACCTTCCCATTCTGAGGCAAGGCAGGGTTAGGGGTTCTTTTCGCCTTTTGGGGTTTTTTTTCAGGGGTGGGGTGGGCAGAGGATTGGGATTGAATTTTTGACCCTTCTTTATTTTTTTTTGCATGAGCTGACATTTACATCTTGTTTCAAATGTACAAGCAGCGAAATGTTCTGAAAATGTGGTTTTCCTGATTTGTTGAGTAGATGCACTCACTGGGCAGGTCCTTTAAAACCACTCAGGTATCAAAGCAAGAGCAGAGGTACTAAAGAAGACTAATATGAATAAAATAAAATGAACACAGATACTTGCTGTAATCTAAGGAGCAAAAGTACTGGGATGACAACCAAAACTCCAGTAAGGACTGGCCAGAAAATCAGAGCTGGTGAAGCAAAACTCACAACTGCAGTATCTGCTTCATTAGGGCTTTGAGATGGTACTACCTATTTTGAAGCTTTTGTTCTTCCAAAAGCCAGTGCTTCAGGATGATCCTCCAACAACTTGGAAACGTGGAAATTACAAGATGGAATATTTTGCTTCCAGAAAGCTTCATACAGGATTATGTGGCAGTATTTCAGTATTACTCGCCATCACTGAACAACACTGCAGAGCCACAACAGCCTTTTCCACAGGCTGCATGCAAACCCACAAAATCCAGTGCAGACACTGAGCAACCAAGCACGACCTCGGTGGGGCTTTAACACAGGTGTTGAGTCAAGCCCAGCTGTGAAAGTGGCCAAGCCCTTCAGCTTTATCTGCACTCACCATACTGGTGAAGTGGTATTTTCTGTGAATGCATCCAGCTATCTCTCTTCCTATTAGTTGACAATATTGTTCTTATGCTGAGTCAGAAAACTTACAAACTAAATGCAGTGTTGTGCTTTGAAACTCGAACTTCAACAGTCATCTGGATTTGAAAAGGCATTTTTTATGGGACAAGAGAACAACTGATACACAGGGAATCCCATAAATTCCACAAACCAGCAACAGACAAAAACCCAAACAAAATGCACTACAGAGGAAAGTGGTGCAAGCCTCAAATACATCCCACATTTGCATGATGCAGCAGCAAGTCAGCACTAACTGCAGGGAAGAGTGACTAAGCCACTTTTAAATGCTTTTGCTAAGCCCATGCCTGAACTGAGTCCCTGCAAACAGCTCCCCATCCTTCCCTTACTCCCTCCTACAGGAGCCCAAACCAATTCCTGGCAGCTCCCTGACGAGGGTGGCATTCCTTGATTACATATTCTTCACAGCACTTGCCCGGGGAACAGAAAATCAGCACCATCATTATGTCCATCTCCAGCTCCCTGTTGCAGTAACTCTCACTATTAAAGCTCTCACAAAGACCACACTCCCTCCTCGAAGGATGCAGCAGCCATAAAAAGATACACCATTAGAGAAGGTTTAAATTTTTAAACTGTAAAGTGTCAAGGTCAGGTCCCCTGTCCTTGAGGGTTTTCACACTGAGCTGTGATGCTGAAGGGAAGTTTTTTCTCTTATTTTCAGGGACCAAGAGCAGACAGTGCTGCAGGAACTAAATGCAGGAACTAATCCCAAAACATGCAATACCAGTGATCTCTCTGATCTTTCAGGGCCTTTCACAGTTAGGCACTACAGCTCTGAATCAACACACAGTTTGAGGAGTAAAAAGGGATATTCCTGCCCACCGTAAGAAAATATTATGAACTGGGAACATGCATTCCTGCTAATTGCTTTCCTTCCTGTCTTCAGTCCTTTAAGGTAACACAAATCCACTGCCTAAATGTGGAGGGAAAAGAAAATTCCCAGCTAAAATTGAGGGTGGAGTGTGAAGTGTACTGCAAGTGAAATGTTCTCCTACAGCAAAGAGACTAAAACTCATCAGATCTTAATCAAAATATAAACATTCTGTGCTCACAGAAAAGAACATGTTCACTAGCATCCTGAAAGTGATCTCTTTTTTCAGAGACAAAGGAATATTTACATTATTAAAGGAGTTTGTTTTCTTCTTATGCAGTTTTAAACACAGGTCAGAGAGCACCCTTCTGTGAAATCAAAAAACCCCAAAACCCTCAAACCCCAAAAATGAACAAAAATCCCCCAACAAACGACGAAACCCCCATTCTGCCACCTAAGAGCCACCTCTTACCTGACTTGGGGGAGCATGAGGTAGTGGATGCTCTCAGTGTTCTTTTCCTGGACCGAGGCTGGATCAATGAGTGTTTTCAGATTCTGGTACATCAGCTCAGTGATAAATGGAGTATATGGTGCCTGTAATGTTGCATTCAATCACCAGCTTTCCTTTATTGCTGGTACATTATGAATCAGTAATACCATGAATTACATAAGGACAGTTCAGCAAAAACAATGCTTACACAGTGTCTGCAACTGGGATGTTATTCAAAACGCAGACTGAAATAAATAATGGAATTCACGCTACTTATTTACCTCCTTCCTGATATTTCAATGTTATTTTTGGGCATCAGGGAAGAAATTATAATGTGTCCTTATCAATCAGGTGATATAGGCCTTCTTTTTACTACCATGGGGCAGATAAGCAAATAAAAAGGGAGAGAGGGAAAACTCACTGTGCTACCCAAAGATGCTTTTACATGAACTGCATTGAAGTGTTATTGAGAGTGGGGTGTAATTCCCTTACCATGAGTCTGCACATGGAGAACAAGACACTAAACAAAGTTTCCAAGGCCATAATGCAGTCCTCAGTCCCGTTCTCGCCCTAAATGAAGAATTCACCAAGAAAAAAAGCCATATTAGGATCAGGAAGTGCACTTCAATAGGCTTCAAAAGTTTCCTATGTTAATGCAATACACTTGCTTTCCAAACTGTAATTACTTTGCTCAATTCCAACCAGCAAGTGCAACAGAATCATTGGGCTTTTTTGGTTGGTTTTTCCCACAAAGCAGAGAGGACAGAAAACAGTTAACTTTCGTGCCACTCTCAGGCACTAAGTGACAGCATTTAAAGCCAAGATCTTGTGTGGAGCTGCCATGAATCCCACTCCCAGGGACTGGCAGGACTTTGTTGCCAGGGCAGGACTGCAGCAGCTGATCCCTACCTTGAGCCTCCTGCGGTTCATTCTGACGTACCAGTTGGTCAGAACATCCACAAACTTCACCAGCCGAGGCACCACCGTGTACAGCCTGTAAGCTGCAAGGGAAAACGGTTCCTGCAGTTCAAATCTGCCCTCTGCAAGCTCCTCTCTTAGAAACTGCACCAACATTTGCAGTCCCCATGTTAAACACGGCACTGGAGCAGCAGCAAGCTCCAAAAAGTGACTAAAACATTGATCGTGTTGAAACTGGATTTTGAATATGCACAGCAGCATTCTCACGCTCGAGACAAACACCCCCCCTCCCCCAGTTGCTTCCCTAATCCCCCACAAACAGACATTATGGGAGCCTTATGCTTTTATCTGACTGGTAAAGAGGATAGTGGATGAGAGACTATTAATGGCAGGGGATTGGGCAAATCCTGCATTTGCACATGCTGCAAACGCAGCCAAGGCGCTGCAACTCGAACAGAAATTACTGCGGAACCAGAAAATAAAATTTTCTTAATTACTGCCAACGCTTTCCTCCTTTTGCTCAGCAGATTTAAAATGAGACACCTACTTCAACCAAGTCTCCCCGAATTAATTACAGTTTTTCACTATCTTCCTCAGTAACAGGGTGAGCTAAAATGTGAAGTAGCAGCAAGGCTGATGAGGTAAGAGATAAACAGAGCTGTATTTTCAAGTTCTGGGCAACTGAAATCATGGAAAGCTGCCAGCACCAAGGTCATCACCAGCATCACTACTCAACAGGGAAACAAATTTCAGCTGTTCCTGAGAAAACTGGGGGGGCAGGGGAGGATGGACCTTACACAGGACTCAATTTTTTAAGGAAAAACTTGTATTTAACTCCTCCAAAAGCCAAGAGCTTCCCCGTCTCCATCCTGAATTGGTTTCATTAATCAAGCAGCTACTGAGTAAAATGGATCTTGGCTTTAAAAGCTCCACCACACTTTTCACTGTGTTTTGTAAAACAGAAGTGTTTTTAAAGGCAAAGAATTGGGATTTAAACCTAAAAAGGAAATGCCCCAAAGATTCATACCACAGTGGGGAAGACACTATTTATGGGGGAATTTGTATTCCTAAAAAATCCAAACCTCTTCTCTAGCCGTGCATTATTTAGTTAGGAGACCAGTTATAAACAAATTTTTAAATAATCAAAAATCCCACCCTTCAGAAGCAGTGCATGTTTAACAAGAAATACAGTATTAGCCTGGAAAAATGCATTTCTGTTCCCAATAGCTGTGAATCCAAATTGTGAAATCTGCTTTTCTGTGACTCAGGAAAAAGCCATGGATGTACATGGAGACACTACACACTTCTTTAAATTTCAGTCATCAGGAGAAAAGGTGTTTTACTAAAATAAGTGCTTGTATGGGGCACTTTAGTAGAAAATAAAAGCCTAATAAGGCTTATTGCTTTTTAATACAGAGTTTTAACACCCCGGAAAGATGTCATGTTTCAACACATGTAACTTGTGCTGTTTTCCATGAATATTGGGAATGGGGCTGGGCCTCCCCTTCTCCAGCTGCACACACTCCTGGAAGGCAAAGCCCTCCCCATCCAGGACCAGCAGAGGGCTGTTCCCCCTCTCCGGAGTTTTTCCAGGCTCTCTCAAGCACCCCTGAGCTGGAGGGGGCACAGGTTCATCTCCCCTTCCTTCCCCCTCATCCTATTCAGGTGAGGTCAATCCCACACTGACCCCACTCGGGCTGACACTGCCGCCTCGCCCAGTGCCAGGAGAAACTGGGGCAGAATTAACATAAGTTGGACTTAATGGAAACATTTTTCCAGAGGCAGGAGATGGGTGTGAAGTTCAGCTCCACTCTAACACACACTGGATGAAATGGCAGAAGCAGAGCCCAGCTGCAGCATTTCCCTGGCCAGTGGGGTCTCCTCAGCACTGCCAGTTTCAAACCTGTGTGTTCTGACATCCCATCACACCCAGCTGCAGGAATTGATACTTATATTTATCTCCTTTATTGAGCATTTGATGTTATCAGTCACCATTATAATCTTCCCTTGTCTCTTCCTGACATTTTTCCTACTTGAAGTGATATGAAGTAGAAAATCTTAAAAAAAAAAAAAATCCCAAAACAGGTTTGTAAAAGAGATTAGCACCAGAGTATCATGTCACAGCACATAAATTCACTGCATCTCATTAAGATCTGCCTGACTGAAGCCAGAGTTTATGCAGAAAAATAAACTGAACAATTCTGTTTATTAATCCCCTCCAAATGAGACTGCCACTCATTAGTTGAGCACGTGATGTTATCTTCATCTACCACAAGACAACAGCATTTCATACCAACACTGCTGCCTTGGAAGTCTTGACGCTGTCATTTTCCAACAGGAACTGTCTTCTCCTGCTTGGAAGGATCTTCTTTCTTTGTAAAGATGGTCACTGACACATCCCTTTTTGTCAGCTTCATCTTCCTCTCACAAATCCAGAGCAGAGAATTCAAGTTTCTATCCTGATATTCACCTTCCTACAAATATTTCTGTTTAAACCATGCACTCATCCAAGATCCCAGGTTCACAAACGGATTTTCTGCTGTCCCTCAGAGTATTTTCCTCTTTACATGAAGCACATTAACTTGCCCAGACTCTGCTTATTTCTGCTTGGCAACACTTGACACTCGACACAAACTACCATCAAAGTTCAAGGATAGCAACTTGCAGGAAGAAGCCACAATTTCATCAGTGAGAGCCAGCTTTCATCATATCTCTAGGTTGGGTAGCTTGAGGATTCTTTCTTCCTTTAATGAAATGTTCTCAGATGAGCTCACATGAATTTTGCTCGTACCCAATGACCTGATTTATCGATCACAGCAGGATAAACTCACCGGACTGGCCTGGGTGAGAGTGAGCATCACATCAGTCAGAGAAAGCAAGAGATGAGTGCAGTGCAGGATTGTCCTGTGTCCTCATGAACTCACACCTGGCATTTAGCTCCTTCCTTCATTATTATTTGTTACCCCACACACCCTCCTGCCCAAGCCCAAGGCTTCTAAAAATTCTTCTGAGGGCAACTTAAGACCACAGGCACGAGGAGGGTTATTTGTTTATCCATGAACCAGGATATCTAAGAATGACAATGGCCAAATCCACTTTCTTTCCAATATCTGGGGTTCCAGTGCCCTCAAATGCACCAAAACCTCTTCAAATCCCACAGTGATTTTATCTGCAAGTTTATCAATTACTTCAGGGGGTTCTTGCAGCATCTCCTCTTTGCAGTTAAGTGTCCCAATGTACTGCGAGCATCGAGAGGTACGGGATGATGAAAAAGACAAGAAGCAGGAAGAAAAACCTGGACAATACCTTCTTACAGCTATGCCATATCCTAATACCATCCACCCTGCTGCACACACTCCCACAGGATGATTCCAAAGAAACTCTCTCCATGGAGCTATACCAGGGAAAAATTTATTGCCAGTGCTCACGTACCTCTCAAAAATTATTTAATTCAGCTGACTTGAGCACTGCCCATTTTATCCCTTTTTTTTTACAGCTTCTCCAAATTCTATTTGGTTTCCTTTTAACTGCTGTCTTTCAGTGGCTATTATAATATTATTAATTGCTCCAAGCACTGCAGCAGACGTTGTTACAGCAACAAGCTCCATCACTGAGCTCACAGGATTAGCTGTGACAAAAAAAGCCTCATCACTTTTTGAAATCTCATGAACAAGCATAGCAAAATCTGACTTAACACCCATGAAAGCAGCATTCCATGGATTATGGTAACTGGTTAAAGATTTCCTTCCTGTTATCAAAGCCTTTCATGGAATTTGGGAAACTCTGTATGGAAAGGGAAGTTCTGCAATCGGACATGAAACACCCCCAGACCCCCTGAGCAAAAATGCATACCTGCCATTTCAGCTTTGAAGAACTGGATGAGGGATTGGGTGAACGAAAGAATCCATTTATCCATGATGTTATTGCTCTCCTTAACTGTGTTCTCATTGTAAAGGAATTCTCTTCCCTCATCCTATCATAAAAACACAAAGCACATTTCCAAGTCATCAGGGTATATAATCAAGCCTCTGTATCCAATTACCTGTCAGCCACCAGTGTTTTGGCATCTTCCCTGAGTTATCCTGGTTTCCTACCAGCAAACATTGGATTCCAGACACAGGTATGTAAGAGAAGGAGCTATGGAAAACCTGCCTCCCACTGCTGCCTCACCACAACTTTTAACTGCAAAGGAGGCCAGTGATTGGGGCCTGCTAAAGCAGATAAAAAACAGTGCCAGCCCTCCTTTCCCTGGGTGCAGGGTGAGCCCCAGCCTCCAGACCCAGGGTAGGATCCTTGAATCTACAGAGCTCCTTCATCCAGGAGGATCTGAGGCATTTCTGAGGAATTTACCATGCAGATGGATCCTATGTGGGGAGCAGGCCTAGAAGCAAGACCTTTATTTTTTTAACAACATGTGACAATTTCAACACATTAAAACACAGACGAATGTAGCAACCTGAAAAAACAGGTGGAATTTTTAGCATCCAACATGCACACAGTCCATTTTTGCTGCTTTCCAGAGCACTGATGTTTGCAGCCATCTGAGAAATGTGATCACTTTGCTGGCTCTGCAGGGCCTTGCAAGCAAAACCATGTCTGTGCCTGGGCTCTTTCCCACTGAACATTCTTACAACAGGTTGGAAACAGGTTTTGGTCTTTTCCCTCAGATTTACAAACAGTATTTCACAGCTGGTTTTAAAAGCCTTTAGACTTTCTCTTCCCTCTGAGTCCAGATGAAAAAAATCTGTTTGGATTATTCAACCCAGCAACTACGGATCCACTTTCACAGTACAAAGGAGAGGATTCACAGGAAAGAAATGCAGAAGAGGAGCAATCCCAGTGTGAGGTCAGCAGTCATTAACCAACTACAATTAAAGGGGGAATTACAAGAAGCATTAAATCACTATTATACCTGATCCAGGACACTGGGATTTTGCTTTCTCTCTTGCAGGAAGCAGAACACAATGAAGAAGTTGCTTAAACCTATGCATGAAATCTAATTTAAGCATTATCACCTCCAGTAGCACATTTTTTTGCCTAATATGGTGCGTAGGAAGGATTTCACTATTTAGAAAGAAAAAAATCTATCTGCTGAATTACCAAAACTATCTCCTTAAGCACCTGGATTTTCTACTGGGGTCTTCCATCCCCAGTTGAGCTGACATTGCAAGATTTAATGGGATCACAGCAAAAAGCTGTAAAGGTCACTTTAGACAATTCAAAGGTCACACAGGATAAAGAAGCGTATTTTGTGGGTAACATCTACGTTTGCCTGATGAATGCTGTCTAAGGATCCTAAAAAAAGACTTGTTAAATAATAGGATCTGGAGTTAGCAAACTTTCTTCCCCAAAGAGGTTGCTAAAACAGATAAAACCAACCGTTTAGTCAGCTGTTTACTGTACTGATTTCTGAAGTCAGCTGCCTTTACTGATTCAAATGGCAGCTCTCCACAGTGGCCAGGCTGCCACTGCAACTGCACATTGCAAGGTTTGGACTTCTCACTTAGCTCCCACTCTCCCATAAAAGCCTGCACTAACCTGCTGTTATTAATTTCAGCTGAAAGATTAAAATTGGTTTCAATAGAAACTATATAATATACACATCAAATCTTCAATTTTCCTGGAAAATTACTATAAGAAAGAAATTTTAATCTTGCTTTCACGCTGAAAGTGTAGAAATTCCTGTCACTCATCCAGCATTTTAGTAGACTTCACATGTAATCTACAAGTCTAAAGCATTATTGCTTTTGTGATTTGCCTTTCTTTCCACTCCATTTCTGAATCTTTTTTTTAAGTTGCATTTAAATGTAACTTTTAAAAAAATTACTGTCATGTTACAGAAGACAATCTTCTTGCTGTGGCTAATGTATTCAGGACTGAGTATTCCCAAGTTAAGCATTTTAATGCAGATTCATAATTAAAGTTCCAGTAAATGAGTTAGCTCGAGAAACTGTCACAGCAGCCACTACTGAAAATAACTTTCCTGACTGATCTGCAGTTCTGCTCATGTTCAGTGTGGGTGGTGCTGAGCCCTGCTCTGTGCAGAGGAACTTGCAGTGACAGATCCTCCTGGGCTGGAGCTGTGCTGGCCACACCACACAGAGGACCAGCAAAGACAAAGCAGCAGCACCAAGGCAGGATCAGTGGGACCTGCTGCCTCCAGCTGCTCTGGAAACACCGACAGGAAAACCCACCCAGGTTTAGCAGGGATTTCTCAGTAGGATCCCCTCCAGCACACGTGGTTTTAAGTGGTGTTCCCAGGGAGTGATGAGCAGCAGGTAATTACTCAGTGCGTCCTGACCCCACCAATGCCAGGTCTGGACTCCAATTTCACAAGTCTGAATGCAGCAGCATCCCACTGATGTGAAGTAAGAGGGACTCAACAGCACTCTAACCTGAGAAATGAGAGCTGTCGTGTCTTGGCAGGCCCCCACCTTCCTCTCCTCCTTTCTCTATTTAATAAGCTTGGCCAAGAAGAGAAAGATGCAGGTGATTACAGCTTCATAAAGCATGGTACAAACAGCAAATAACAAATTAAGAGCAAGTATTACATAGAACCTGATCTAACTTAGAACAAAGAGGTAAAGATCAGATGACCTCCAGAGTCCAGACCTCCCTTCAATCTCAATTTCCCCACAATTTTAATTCGCTTTAACCCTGAAAAAGCAGAAAATCCCTTGCACTCAGCCCCTCAGCTCTGTACCTTGTGCTGCAGGATCTGAACGTTCTGCACCAGGAAGCGGTAGGCATTGTACCAGGGCAGGAACACATCCTTCAGGATATCCCTCACTCCCTCCTCCTTAAACCTCAGGTTTTCTGCTCTTACCACGGGGGAATTGATCAGGTACAACCTGCAAAATAAGAGCACAGCACTTCAAAGCTTAAAACTGTACATACTGATAGGGTTTCACACTAAAAACTCCAAAGATGACTGTATTGTAGGCATGTAACAAACTGAGCATAAAACCATGTACTAGTTACTGCTACAGGAGTTTTTCTAAGATGCTGCATATAGAATTTGAATTTACATTTTCTTTTTTTACTCTAGAAGTTAACTGATGTGCTAACACATGCTCAGAGGCCATCACAGTATAAAAAAAGCAGAGGTTGCATGGAATTCACGTTCATCTTTAGGATGGCACCTGTTGTGTTGGTAATATTTTGAGTTCCTTAGCCACAACCCAGTATCTTTCTACTCAATCTACTTAATTTCCTCAGTTATGAAAAGCTTTGACAGACCTGCGTGGCAAAACAAAACACACAAACCCAGGGAAAAGAGCAGAATTTAACATTTTTGAGAAAGACAGCCCCAAAAGGGGACAAAGGATGCACTTCCTACAGTACAAATGTGCCTCAGCTCCAGAGACAGCTCTGAGGGAGCAAAGCAGAGGATCCAGGTGACACCAACTACTCACACAAGGGACAGAAATGTCCCTCAGCTTCTTTGCTGTCTCAGTTCACAAAAAATCATCTTTACACTTTATCCCACCTTCTTCCCCAAATAAACATTCTGTCTTCAGAAATAAACTGGAATCTATCAAGTTAACTCAAAGAGAAACCAGGCCTTACTTAGGTATCAAAAAAAACTTGAATTCAAACTTGATTTAGAAACACTCCATTTAATTTTCCAAATATGAAAACCAAACCAAATATGTTTTCATTTTTAAGATTGTGACATTTTTCAATCCAAATTTATTAACCCATTTTCTCACATTTTTGAACTTTTAAAATCATGATTCTAAACTAATATAACTTTACAGGCACTTCCTTTAGGAGGCTTTAAAATCTTAATGGGGTTTGACACAGCACATTCAAGAATACCAGACCATAAATTCTTCAGGAGAGAGGGCTTCTTGCATTAAAACTAATAGATGAAAACAGAGCTGCCAAAATAAACACACAGTAATGCAGCACAGAAATGGGCTTTTTCAGTACTGGATTAAAAAAAAAAAAAAAGAAACATTTTTCATTTTTAAACACAAATTCATAGAATGGCTTGGGTGGGAATGGACCCCAAAGATCACCCAAGAGAATCTGAACCTGAATTCAAATTATAAATTTACAGAAGTATAGAACAATTAATGGCAATGAACTAGGAAGTCCTTAAATGAAACTAGAATTTTGGTCTATCCTTAAGCCACACTTTCCTTCTATCACAATTATTTATGTGCCACAGTTTTGGTGCTGTAGTGGTATTTTTGGTTTGCTGGGTTTTTTGGTTTGTTTTAATAAAACCCTACCCTGCCTTACAATATGCAAATGTTAAAAAAGAAGAGCAATTTCCTCAATTACTCCAGAGCAAAGACTCATTTATTCTACAGAAAGAGAAATAAGGCACACAAGAAAACAAGAGTTCCATCAGTTTAGTTACACCCATACAGTCACCCACTGGGCAGAAAATAAAACCCTCCTCAAAACGAGACGGTGCTAGGAAATTTCCTAACACTGTGTGAGAAAAAAATAATCTCCTCTTCAGCCCTCTAAAGCAGCAGCCTGCTGCATTATTTCTTCTGCATGTTAAGACCAGGCTGAGAGGAGGATGTAACTCCTCACTTCCAACAGCAATCCTTAGCCCAGGACAGAGGAAAGCAAAGGCCTGGAAACACCATGACCAGCAAATTCCTTCTGACCCAGCTCAGCTTGGACAGGTCTCCAGCCCAGGTCTCAGCAATACTGAAATGTAACTGGTTTGGCCCTTCTTACAGATTTCACTCAGGATTCAAATTTCATTAAGTCTGAAGTTGGGTTGTTAAATTTACTGTGCTGCTATTCTGCTGTTTGCCCTTTCTGCTCCATTCCATATTCATTTCACCAACTTATAGCTATATTTTCTGCTGATCTATTTATCAAGCTACTGCTGAGAATACTTCAAAGCTGGAGTTAAAATATACATATATATTTGTGTACTGCAAAAGCTAAAGTAACTCTGCAGGGAAACAGTGCCAAGGAAAAAACCTCAGTTGTAGCTTTTGCTATAAACAGAGAACATCAAGCGCCTCAGAAAAAGCAGAGAACTGAATTGCAGAGCTCCTTCCAGAAATGAGCCCAGGCTGCAATGCTTTTTACTCTCTGTGTGGGTGTAGGTATAAATAAATGTGACATTAAAGAATGAGTACACTGGCAGAAAAATGAATTAGCTTCTTAGAAATTAAAAAAAAAGAGACATGAATAATGGAAGTGTAACTTCTGGTGTTTGAGTTTTTTGGGTTTGTTTATAAAAAAGGCAGGTTTTTTTTTTTCAACAGAAACATCACCTGTGATTTAAAAATCTCCAGTATGAGTAACTCCAACCCTTTTCACTCTTATTACTGCAGCTACCAACTCACTGCTACCCTGCTAACACACCTTGTCTATTTGCAAAGAGAAACCTTGATTACATTTAAGAACTCCACCCAACATGTACTAGATCCTTTAAATGCTAAAGCTTGAAACAAGAAGGAACTTCACATTGATTTTTTAAAATTATGTAGAAGCAACAACCATGTTCCCCAAATAAACATTCAGCTTCCATTCAGCCCATCAGTTCTGTGTGTAGCTGTAACACATGCAATGTGTGGTAGTTTAAGGTTTTCTTATATACACAAGAATTACAGGGCTCTAGAGAATGGCCAAGTAGTGCATTCCTGCAGTTATTAAAATGTCTTTATTGTACCTTTACCTCAAGGTACCACTTGATGCATGCAGTCAGTGCACCAAGCCAGAGCACCAAGTGACTGTGTAATTACTTCATATGCTCTTGTAATTTTAATGAACCACTTGAACTGTGTTTAATCTCTGTTTGACCAGGACAATTTATCCACACACATTAGGCTGCTCCCCTTCTGCTCTTCTGGTGCAGAAGTATTAGGTGCAAATTATAGACTTACATCAACAAAAACAAAGAACTTTCTCTCTCAAAAAGGTATAGTGCAAGGAGCAAACCAATGTTTTGTGCGTTACGCAGAGACCCTTCTCTAAGACAATGATTTAACAGTGGCCTTGTTATCAAGTATTGTTATCAAGTACGTTATTCACATTTTCACTGGCCCAACTCAGACTATCAGTGCTGGAAGAAGCATCTCCCTTGGGCTTGAGGGAGGCAGGACAAGGGTAAAGAAAATCCAGGCACTGCATCCACTGCCAGTTCTTTGGAGTCATCCACTCTTGCAGCTACTTCTGTCACAGTGGCCTAGAAGCTTCTAAAATTAACTTTCTTCCTGCTGCTAATTGTCAAACCCCCACAGGCAGCCTCTTGGTATGGATCTGCCATGAGCAGGGAGCCAGCACAGCCCACTGAGCACTCACCAAAGGAATCCTACCTGAGTGCATCAGCTCCGTAACTGTTCACAATGTGCATCGGATCAGGGTAGTTCTTCTTCCTTTTGCTCATTTTTTGGCCATCACTAGAAAATATCAGAATGTAGGTATCAATTCCCAGAACTCTTGTAAAACGTGGATAAAGAAAAAAGGCCCTTCGAATCACCTCAGTTTTTCTGTCCTAGTATGTTCCTGGCAGCACAGACGTAATTATACGTATCTATATATTGGCACATCGTTTCTGTAGGACTGCTGAACCCACAAAAGAAACTGAAAACCACCAAAACCCAACCCAAGAGGCTCCCAAGTTTCAATTCTAAGCAGGAAATCTGTCCTTCCAACCAAAGCTGAGGGAAGATGCACTTGTTTTGAATCAGTCCCTCCAGCCCACTGGCAAAGCTTCATTCGAAAATAAAGGGAAACTAAATATAATTAACTTAAAATTACATCTAAAGCTACATTTATCATCCCCTTTACTCTGCACACCAGGTATAATTTCCTTCCTATTCTTGTTATTCATTTTCTCTCTCAAGGCAGGACTAACCCTGCTGGAAAGAACCCAGTGCAGCAGGCAGCTGGGATGTGTGAGCCTCTCACTCTCAGGTGCCTCTTATCTCCTGCAGCACTGATATCACCCTGGCAAGTCTTAACAGCTCCAAAGTCCATTTCACATTCCATTTACAATTTGCAGGACTTATCTGAAACATTCTTTGACTAAAACCCTGCTCAGGAAGGAGCTGATTGACACCAACCTGGCAAGGACGAGGCCATTGACGATGACATTCTTGAAAGGAGGCCTCCCAAAAAGAGCAGTGGACAGCACCAGCAAAGTGTAGAACCTGAAACAAGAGACAACATAAACGTGACTTTATAAATACACCCAGCTAAAGCCTGCATGTCTTCACTACAAAATATGCTTCATTATGCTGCTTTCCTCCAGCAAAGATAAATTTGAAGTCTGGGGAACATTTATGTGGCAAAGAGTCAGAAGAGGAGCTTATTGAAAGTAGATCTTCCTATCTGTAGCACGTCATGCTGATTGCTCAGCTGGGATCTGCTAGTCCAGGAAGGCAGAAAAATTCTAATAGGAAGCATCAGGAAGGTCACGAAGAAGAAAATTGCAGCATTTTCTCCTCTTTAGTACAAAAAAAGAGAATTTTGCCCCTGAACAAGTTTCCTATTTGCTCACTGCAAACCTCTGAGCACGGGATAGGTCAGGACCAAACTCAGCACACAGGACCAGCACAGTTTTGTGTGTTAATTGTGTATTCTTCAGCCTGACAGACAATGGAACACAGTATAAAAGTACAAAAGCAAGTTATCAAAAAGGGGAGGAGCCTCCTTCCAGCCCAGCCAAAGGCTGGATCTGCAGGAGGTTGTGGTTACCTGCTTCAATCAGCCACCACCAGGAAATAAGAGAACGTTCCCACAACAAAGGGCAGCAGTGGTTCCTCCCCGTTCTACCTGATGTGTTACAACCGCTCTGTAAACTGGGACACTCTGGAAACCAGTGCTGGAGCAAGCACAGGCACCCACTGCTCACAAGGCTGATGTATGATTATATCTGGGAAATTAAGTGGAAGTGCAGGATGATGTGATAATTCCACACTCAGGAGCCAGAGCCTTCACCAAGGGAGGGATGTGTGAGCTGCTGGAACTGCACTGTTGGTAATTACGTTTAAGAAAGTCACTGGAGGGTGGGCCACAGCTTGCCTGGTTCAAAACAGGCATCACACTGACAACTGCTTAGCAACCTTCAAAGAGAGAAGGTGATTATAAAAGAGCTGTAATAAGGCACAGGAGGTTATGTCTCAGAACTACGTATTTGCATGAAGATTTAGTGGAGAAACACTTCAGTGGGGGGGAAAAAAAAAATTCCATCTGTATGTTCCAAAGTTGTTTTTATCAAAAAGCAGCCTATAATTGCAAAAGCATTATTCTGACACTTGAGGGGCCTGTGCAGAGGTTGCTGTGTGCTTTTATTCCGTGCCTCCCATGACAACTCTGATGCTTATCTCAGACAGGCCCTCAACTCTCAAAATCACCTCAGCTCACAAATACAAATTCTCTTTATTAAACTGCAGTTTAATTTTGTGAGTTTTAACCAATACTCCTCCTCCTGCACACAAACATTTTTACTCAAAATCCCTGTCTTGATTTTTAACTTCCTTAAGAAAACCCCTAAACAAAAATATCTGAGTATTTACTCAGATGCCTGACACTTCAAGCCTACAGGGCTGACAGCTCATTACAAACACAGCAGTTCTTCCTTGGTACTTACTAAAAAGTTCCTCTTTGACAAACTCCCAGCACTTTCTGCAAACAGGTCACAAATTCTTATATTAGAGCACCTGAATTTGCAGGTAAAAAGCAGAACAAACTAGGAGAGATTTCAATATTGTTTAGGAATTTCTAATTCCCTGTATTGGGAAAATTGTACAGGCAGACTGTGGGCACTGAAAAAACGCATCCAAGGATATATCACAAATTTTATGTTCAAACTGTCAAACCCAAAGAGCCTCAACATGAGGTGCCTTAGTTGATGACAGCTGCAAGACTGTCTCTGAGAACCTGTGATCCACATATTCTGATGGAACTCTCCTGATTCTTCCTCAGGTTGTGCTTTTAAAATTCACCTCATTCACTCTGAATATTTTAAAGGAATGTCTTTCTGCACCTTATTTTAGAAATATCTTGTCCACAGACACATTTGTTTCCTGAAAACTTCCTCAATTTCTCTGCTGCTTCACCTTCCAGTCACCAAATCTCAGTCTGTTTCTAGTATGTCTTTGCAGATAAATAGCTGCCAGTCAAGGACAGCAATTCGCTCCTTTGCTCTACTTTCCACTTAGGAGAAAACAGGCAGGGAATCTTTTCTTCCTTTTTTCTTGAACAGCTGTGGGTAAATTCATGATCCTGCGGTTGATACCAAAACCCTCCAGCTGTGAATTCCCTGTGGACCACTACATTCTGACCAGGACCCTAAAGCTTGCTGCATTTCCCTCTACAGAGGCAGAGCCTTTCCTACCACTCTGCCTGGACTGCCAGTCTTGCAGCCCAGCCACTCGAAGGTTTTTGTCCTGTGGCTTTAACAAATATAATTCAGCTGTTTCCATGCAGAAAGTCATCAAAAATATCACCTTCCTGGACAATCACCCTCGTCACATTAATTTTCCCCTTGTCTCCCTTGATTTTTTCTCCTTCTCTGTGGAGCAAACCAGAAGCCACCAGACCTCCACCTCCTGAGCCTTTCCCCTCCTCCCAGTCCACGGCAGCTGCGGCCTCTGACCTGACACAAAACCAACTCCATTCTCAGTCTCCACACTTCATACAGGATATGAAAAACACAAATCACATCCTGTGCTCTCAACACTTCAGAGCTCACCTGCTTGTTCTCTCAGACCTCACATCTTCATTCCTTCTGTCTCTCACAAATCAGAAGTGCTCTACTCCAAACCACCCAACACTTGCTGCTAGCAAAGGCCCAGCTCATGAACAGCCAGGAGCACCTGGGAATGGTGGGAGCAGCAGGAACTGAGGCAGGTGTTTGGATTTCCCAACACAAGCAGGTGAAACACTCCTGGCTCTGGGTAGGACTCCCAGGAACTCTTATGCTGATGTTAGGAACAAAAAGGAATCTACCCCAGACTGCAAAGGAAAGTCTCCTCTTGCACCCTGACTATGGCACACAAGTCTGAGGGCTCGCACCAAACGTCTTTATGCTGAGTTCTTCCATTAAAAAAGAAAAAAAAGCACCATTTTCTAATTTTTTTCCAGATAAAAATAATAAAGAGGGAAAACTAAAGTTTTAATTCTCCTTTCACTACCCAGCAGTATCTAATTGTATACTAAGTTATTACATAATTTTTTGCAACACAATTAAGGGGTTGAAAAGTCAAGACATTTCTCTACAATCATAAATTAATTGTATTTGGCATCCTGCCTGCTCTGGTTTCGTGGTTTGCTGGGGGAGTAGAGGAGCGGGCAAAGGGAAGTGCCAACTGTATTCCAGAGGATTTATTTAGCTCTAATACCTCAAGTTACTGGATGGAAAAGTTCTGCTTGGACACAGTCAAACTCACTAAACCAGAAAACACAAAAATTCATCTTCATCTGTCCATTTTCACAGTCAACCTCAAACTTCAAACATGGACTAAACATTTTGCAAAGCAAAACTAAAACTGTATGTAGGCTTACAAGTATGCATGAGAACATTACCCACAGAAAATCAGTGAAAAATTTTCACCAATGATTGAAAAGGATTTATCCAGAGTGAAATAAGCAAATAAGTTCACAGCTAAAAGATCTGAAACTATACGATCTTAACAATGTAATGTTTAATTTTTTTCTGCACTCACATAAACCCAAAATTCAGATTTAATCTTGGGGTAAAAATTACCAGGCTATACATTGGCTTGAAATCCTCAAAACATTTCAACTGGACTGACTGAAATGGAATGACTTCCATTTCAACTGACTCAACTGCAGCTCTGTCTCTAGGAGATAACTCAAGTTCTGTGATAATTCAGCTGCTGAGATTTTTCCTCACCGGGCCAAAGATGTGCCCTATCACCTAACGATGTCTTCCATAAGAGCTGGGAAGATTTCTTGCTAGTACTGTACTTCTACAATTATTTTATCACCAAGCTTTAGACTACCTTGTGTTTTAGTGTAAAGAACTAATTATACACTTATCCGTATAGCATTAAAGCTGTAAGAGTATTGAAGTAAAGGCATTAACTATGATAAAATGCTGCTAAATAAAGATATTCACTATTAAAGTAAACAGCAAAGCACTGAGGTGTTCGACACAGGGCAATAACCTCACACCGTGACTCGGAGGACCATTACCAGCCTCGCGTCTGGTCGATGCCCTCGGCGATGAAGTCGGCAGGGAAAGCATCCTCGAGCTCCCTCTTGTTCTCGAAGGGGTAGTGCACCTGGGCATAGGGCATGCTGCCACTCTCAAACCAGCAGTCGAACACCTCGGGCACGCGGCGCAGGGAGCCCTTCCCGCGGCGCGACGGGATGCTCAGCTGGTCAATGCTGCGCGACAAGAACACCCAGCAACCCCCAACACCGCAGTTAGGAGAGTTCATGTTGTGCTGCTGTGTGAGCATGACAGCAGTTCTGGCCTTCACTTTAGGGACTCTTCAAAAAGGTCAGCATTTCCTTTGAGGATCTCTGTAATTTTTATGTTAACAGTGTTCAGGACGGAAAAAAATGAAATTTATATGTCGTAATTACAAGTCCTGTTACAACTTTTCTATTTTCCCTAAAGCTGTTTCCCAGGGTTTGGACAACCACACCCCCCTCCCCCCCAAACTTTCTTTTATGTCTGCTAATCTATTTCTGATACCCAGCAAAGAGCCCCTGACCCACCTTTCTCGATGCAGATCCGTGACTTTCACTCCAGACAGCTCTTCCAGTTCTGCCACTGAACCAACACAAACCACCTGTAGGAAAAATTCAGGAATTTTAGCCAGTTATTTGCACCCAGTAGCAATTTTTTTCTAACATCAGACAGAAGACCTAGAGGTCAGTCAGAATCTCCAGTAGAAGCTGATAGAGCTGAAAAAACAATAAAAATTTTGGACAAGATTTTGTACTCCTTCCTCAATCTAACACAGCATCAAATGATGTTAGAGACCGCTGCCCTGAGTTAACACAACTCATGTTACGAGAACTGGAGACTTGGAAACAAACAGCATCTTGGCAGGTTATCAAAAAATGTGGGATTTTGGGGTGGGCTTCTCCAAACAGGCCATGACCAAAAACCCCTGAAAATTCAATGACTGACTTTTATACAAATAGGAGTTTCAGATCCCAGGCTCCTCCCCTAAAGTAAGCAGCTCATTATCTGTAAGTGTTCCACCCCAGGTACACTGAACTGGACATGTTAAAGGCTTTTTATTTAAAGTGAAGTGTCACAGCTAAGAAAGACTTCTCTTGCTTTTGTTGCATCAACACACTCTTAAGGAAAACGCAGATTTCCACACCAGACTTGCACTGACATCATGAAACAGGGATTCTGAAAAACTGTATGAGAGAAGCAGACAAGCAAAGCTTTCTTTGCTTTAGGTTTTAGTCAAGTGGAGCCCTCCCAGAGCCCTGTGGACTCTCTCATGTGGCCTCACGAGACACACACTGCAGGACAGGCCGGCATTTTAGAAATGCTGTCCCACGTGCCATCAGCCCCACTTAAAATTGCCATGGAAAAACCCCAGGGTTTGACAGATCTGACAGGGAAGGAGTTAAATGTAGCACCATAACGAAGCTGTAAATAGGCCAGACATTTTTCACACGAAATAACTTTGTAAGTTGCTCTTAAGATACAAAAAAATCAGAGCAGTGCTCAATTCCTATAGCTGGTCTTAAACATATGCATATGTATACACATGGAGATTGTGACTAACTAAAAGATTTTGGTGTATTTCATTCCAAAAAACTGTCATGAATTACAGAGAAGACAGAAACTCAGTCTGATTTGGGTTGTAAGACATGATTTTCCCAGTCTGATTCAACTGCTGATCTGCACTACTATTGTAAAAGTATTTTAGAGATGTAATTTTTGTTAAAGTGCTTTGGAAACGTAATTTTTTCATTACTTACATGCCTGGTTTTGGTTGGGTTTTTTTTTCTGTAGGAAGTGAGGCAGGACAGTAATTCCACTAGCCAGGTACAACAGCCTGCAGAATGCACACAAACTGCACCAGGGGATTGATCCCAGGTGAAAACACATCTTCATCAACAAACTGTTTTTACCCCAGAACTGCTCTTCCTTCATGTGGCCCCATAAGCAAACACACAGGCTCAAGTGAGCAGCAGCAGGTGCTTAGTTCAGCACTGCTGGAGGAAGAAAAGGTATTAATAGAGAAATGGGTAAAAAACGCCCTTGGATACACCAATTACTTCACCTTCACTAACCTTTATATTTGCATATACATTCACACTAAGCTCTGGGAGAAAAGCTGCTCATTTGGTGCTTTTTGAACAAGCACTTCAATGCTGAAGTCAAATTCTGAATATTGATGCAGAAGTGCACCCAGTAATCACTCGTGGAAGAAATAAACCCAAGTTCACATGAAAAATCTACCAAGCCCCGGAGGAACACAGATCTCCCCCCACTGGGTAAGACTGCCTCTGTCCAAGGCAGAAGGAAGGAGCTCCTCTGTCCCAAGGGGAGCTCATTAGATACTGAAAGGCAAGGGCAGAATGCAGCAAACAGATGCTAATCAAATTCCACCCCTCATTAGGCCGCACCCACTCGTTTCTGCCAGGAACACAGAGGCTCTTGCTCTCCAGTTAACGCTTCTGCTCTGGATCCATCCCTTCAGGAGCCACGGCTGCTCCGAGAGCCTGGGCCCGCTCCCTGCCAGGCATTAGCTCCTCTTCCACGTTAGGGTTCACATCAGCGACAAAACCAGCCCTACCAGCACTTCACAGCAGCACAGAGTGCAATAAACAGGCTGGGACCGGGGGCTGCTCAACCCTGTTTCAGCACGTCCAAGACCTAATGAGAAAGCAGAGGTCAAGGTTAACCACTGCTAACAACAGGAACATTAGCTCCAGGATTATCCATGTCAAGAGGAGGATAAAGCCATCCAGCAGCATTCCCGGAACTCGACGTTCCTGTGGCACAGCCCTGCAGTCCCTATTAAATAAAAATGCTCGTGGGTTTGCCATCTCAGCGCTGCTCAGTACCACAGCTGAGGAGGAAGGCGAGCCCACAGAAAGGAAGAAGCCGGCACAGTGTGCCAGCAAGACATCCTGGGATCTCCAGAAAGCACCTCGGGAATATTAAATCGGAGAAGAAATGACTGCTACAGTCAGCCAGAAGTGGCCTTAATGCAGCCTCAGAGCAGCCCAGAAAGGCACCTGGAGAGGTTCCCTCGCCCTCGGGAGAGCAGAGCCAGAGCCCTCTGGTTCTGCTGAGCAAGGCTGAGGGCACTGAGCCTAGGGCAGGGTCACCACGAGTGACAAGCCAGGAGACAGCCACAGAACTTCCACAACAGCACCAAATACTGAACGCTGCCATTTGCGTGCAAGTCCTATAAAATGAGCCTGCTTTACCAACTTGGGTGTTATATTAAAAAATTTTATTATCTAATCCAAATGAGATGTGTTCCTCCACTGAGGAAATCGTTGGAATTGGAAAGCTTAAAATGATAAACTGTCTGCAAAAATGTGGCAATAAACACAAGCTTCAAAACTTAACTTCCATTATGTGTCTCTACCTGATAATTATGCTAAAAGAAAACTAAAATAAAACTGTGCGAAACCCGTTATTGATTTGTAATAAAATTCACTTTAATACCAATTAATTCACCTTGCTGTATATTAAATAAGGAATTGTTATTACTTCTCCAGGATTTAATATGCAAAGCATAATTGCGTGCAACAAAGTGTTATTTTCTTCTGAGAGCAAGACATGAAGAGGCTGCTCCGCAATCCCACATGGCACCAGGCTGCAGTGAAACTGGAGTCAGGGAATTCTGAGGGAATATCATTACTGGGAGAGCAGATGTCACCTAGGCTTTAAGTTCCACATCAGTTCCAGTGGTATTTGGTTTTTCAAGCCCTACCTCCCAAGCATAATAAGAGTGAATATTAAAAAAAAAAACACCAACCTAACTTGAAATTTAGCTTGGTTCAGAAGCTGTACTCAGCTATTAAAGCACAATATTCACACTCTGGAGCAAACAGAAAAGTATAATATCTATGGATAGAAATAATAGACCTGTTGGTACTTCCATCATTATTCAGAACACCGAGCCCTGAGGAATATTTGCAGCTCGTTTCAAAGGAAAGGTCAATCTTCCAAGTTAGACATCATTTTGTTATTAAAAACTAACAAATCAAACCTAGAAAAGCAAAAAAAAAAATCTGTACACACAGGAATACAGATATGGGGAGACTGGACAGAAAATGAAATATTATTAGAGGCAAGGAGTAGAAGTAATGAAACCTTTACACAATTTTTTTCAGCTGTACAATGAAATACCCAGGCACAAAACTGAAAGCCTTTTTATTACCTAAAAAAAAAATTGTTATATCAAACAAGGGACTTAGAAATGTTGGATGAATGTGAAGAGAGTGTGTATAAATTCTCAGTCTTCAAATGAAACTTTAACCGTTCTATGAGACAGAAGCACTTGTTTTGTCAGTAATTTACAAACACACTCACAGCATAAATAGAATCCAAATGCCAAGGCTTTCTTAGATACTTAAATCCTAATAGCAGGAATATCTCCCTCCCTCTCCCTGCCTACTAAGATTCCCAGTGAAAAGGAAATAAAAAATGCTTTATGGTGCACATCTAAGCAATAGCAAGTTTAAGATCATAAAATACTTCTCTAGCAGATGTTTTCCTACTCAAGGTCTTTCAGGTCTAAAATGAAGAGTAAAACTTTTTCAAATCAAGAGAGATAAAAATAAAGGCTTGGGATGCTGCCAGCAGTATTTACCTTCCATGGACATCCTGACACTGATTACCATTCCCACTTCCAGCATGAGGAAGGCTTATCACATGTGTCTAATGGAACTAACCCAACGCAAAAAAAAAAATAGAAATAACGAAGGAAAACAACACACAAAAAAACCCAAACCCATTTTATCTTCAAAAAGAGCTTAAAAACCACCAAAATTGTGTAAAGTGTTCACTTACGCCCTCTGCATTATGCTACCAGTGCAGGGTACCTTACAACTTGACAAAGCTCATTCCTAGCACTCCCATTATAAGTTTTCATCATTCCACTAGATTCGTATTTTTACAGTCTGCTACATTCACATTTGTGGCACTACAAATATGTATCTTCACTGTTCTGCTGTGGTGGGCTTGCTTTTATGCCTTCAGCAACTCATTTGGCTTGAAGTAACCAACCCCAAGAATTTCAAAAGCAGACTTAAAGGAGTTAGGGAAGAAAAAAAATCTCCTCCTTGCCATTTTCTCACTGCATTTATTATTTCCTTTAGATTTGCCATCACTGCAAATTCTTCTGGGAAAGACAAGATTAATTTTAATGTAAAAACCAAGAAAAATTGCTTGCAGTTCTCAAGCAAAAGCAAAGCAAACTTGTACAGGCACACAAATGCACCCATAAATATGCACAGATCTATCACCTATTATACACATATAGATGGGTTATACAGATATGCTGTTAAAACATGTTAATAGAACTTCAGACTGCAGCAGCCACAGACACACCATAATAAGCAAACAAGTACAGACAGGCTTTTCTGGCAACTGGAACCTTTCAATTCCTCACTCACCTCTTCCAAATCCTCGCTGACCCACAGAGGGATGGGGGTCCCCCAGTAGCGGTTCCGAGAGATGGCCCAGTCTCGGGCATCCTTCAGCCAGTTCCCAAAGCGCTTCTCCCTCACGAAATCTGGAACCCTGCGCCAAAAATAACAAAAGGATTCATATATCGCTAGGTTCCACTTAAAGGAAAGCTGGTAAGAATTGGCTAGATTCGATTTCATCCATCAGAAAAGGTCATTTCAGCATTGATACAACTTGGAGCAGTGTTACAGCACTGGCTGCTGCAAGGCCTGTGGAGGTGCTGCCAAAAATCACAACAGGGCCTTCTTCTGATCCCAGGTGAGCTACACAAGTGAGAAACACCATGCTTATTTTACTATAAAGTAACTCAGGAAAACGTGTGCAACATCAAATAGATTCATTATGGATGGAACAATGGCCTAAAGTCCTCAGGACAGTCCAACAGCAGAGGATTATGGCCAAGGGTGATCACAACACTACTGCTTAAATTACATATAGAAAAAGGAACCACCACTGATTTAAGGGTTGAACAAAATCCCCAACAGTGAAAAGCGTGGAGCAATAGCACTAAAAGGCACCTTGGATTATGTGTGGGCATCCAGGTACAGGCACATTACTCAGGCTGATAGATGGCACAAAAAATCCTTTCCAAGCTGTTTATCATCTCACTTTGAATTACCCAATTAAGAAACACAACACGCCCCCCGACCACAGAACCCTATCAATGCTTGCTAAAACCTCATTTTGAGCACTGATGGGCACTGAGGGATGTTAAAGACAAATTTTAATGGTATGAAAGTGTCTTGGAGCTCAAAGGTTAACGCCAGGACCCGATGCCCTGCACGGTTCCCGGTTGTGCTAAGTGGCCTTGGTGGTTTGATCACAACCATTACTTTTCTCTCAGGATGTAAACAAGCAATTAACTATTTATCCAATGATTATGTGCAGATGAAGGAAAGCAATGGGTTTTGTGGTCAGCAGTATGCTCCCTTCGTGCCTAAAGGTTCATTTAAAAAGACCAAACTCAACTGAAACTCACAGAAAGAGCAACCTTAAGACAGTGTCAGACATACAGAAGCTGTGAATGAGCAGCTCACAACCATCAAGTAGCTCTGGAACTGAGCTTTGAGCAAACCATGGCAAGTTTTGCTGGGTTTGTTTTTCCAGTCTAACTAGGAAGCCCCTTCCCAAAGTCTGAGCTGGATTAGGAGAGCCACAGTTTCTAAAGGAGGAGCAGCAAAGCTACAAAGCACACAGGGTCCCTTCCACCCTTCTTTCAGAAGCTCTTGGTCCTCCTGTCAGGTATTTCTTTTTGAAGATTTTTAATCACAGATCAGTCCCAAGAGTAACGAAGATGAAAGGTTCCTTTAGAGGAAAAATTAAAAGAATGAATTCACATGACACACTGAGGTAGGATTTGGCCCAGCAGCAGGAGATTTATGAAATAAGTGTGAACATAAAAAAGCAAACTATCGATGAAAATAAAAGCTACTCACTTCTAAAAGTTTTACCCATGATGAAACCATGTGGAGATCTAAAGGCTTCTTGATGCCAATGTTGTCTCAAGTGGATAAAAACTACCCTTAAAAGCCTCACTAAATATCAGCCTGAAGTTCCACAGCTTCCCTCGCTATTTCTGGAGTTACTTTCAGCTGCAAAGTTGTCTCCTGTAACACTTCTTGAACAAAAATCTAATATAAAAAAAAATTTTAAACAAACTCAGTGACTCATGTTTCACATGACATCTGTAGCCCTGCTTTGAAATTTAGAAACGTATAGAGGCTTTCCCAATTTGGTTCAGCGTGGGACTCGTTACTCTTAACTTTCTGTGGTGACCTTAGGAGACCCTCTCTCCAAACACAAGTGGAAACTGTACAAAGTTCATTAGCATTTGCCCAACATTCCACTAATGTGGAAAACTTCTCTTTACATCACTCCTAAACTAGTTTCCATTTTTCAGAAGTTGTTAGACACTGATTAGCTGAAATTATTAGTCCCATTTAACATAGCTAGAGGCTGAGACAATCCCCCAATGACATTAAAATGCTAAGAGTTTCAACTCTGCCTCCTCAAAACACGCATGAAAAATTAATTTTATCCCCAAAGTGGACATTAACCACAAAAATGTATGTGGTGTGATCTCTCTCCCTGAGCTATGAAAGCATATAATTTACCTCTTCTGGTAAAATTGCCTGACCCTGCTGCCAGTTTTCAGTGGAACATAGGACACAAACCACTTCACCTCCTACGAGCCACATTTGCCACAATGATCTATGGCTTTTTAGAGGTACAACGCAGCAATAACCCTGGCACAGCCATCAAATCAAAGACAAGAGAAATAGAAAGAGCCTGTGTCTCACACATTCTGAGCCCAGCACTCAAAGGAAGCGTTGCTTGAAGCAGTTGGGGTTTGCCACTGCAGAGATGCTGCCCATGGGTGCCGCCTCCAGCTGGGATCCAGCTGGGATCTCGCTAGATTAGGGATCTACAGCAGGAACAGCCATGCCAGGCACAGTCCTTCAAGTCTGGAGCCCATTTCTTCTACTTTCGCTAGATTTAGCTCCAGATACCTCAGTTTAACACTTACTTACATATCATAAGGGGAAAAAATAAATCAGAGGCACCCTCTACTTAAATATTTGATTCAGCTGTGAAAAAAGAGTATCCTCAATGATGTTACTAATACCTGATCTTTATTCACAGCAATTCCAGGTTAGTGTCCTTAGAGAACATTTTCAGTTTCTTTTAATCCTACTCTTAGATATTTTCTTGGTATAGCTCTCCTGTTAAATTTGCATAATGACACCATCTTGCCACAGGCATATATTAGTTGAGGAAGTGTTTTTTACTCTTCCATCAACACGAAGCAGCTGGAAGATCAATGAAAAGCCCTCTTCCAATATGCCAACGCAATGTTTGTCATGTTTAATCCCACATCCACCATGAGCCCCCTTCAGCTTGAAAGCACAAATCTCAGGTTCCTGCTGGTTGGTGACCACTGAGTTTGCAGTTGGGTGTGACCAGAAGGTGCCCAGTTCCACCTGTTCAGAGCCCCCTGCACTGGCACTGGACACCTTCACATCTCACAGAGCATCAGGCCCCAGCTCACAACAGTGCCAGGAGGCTGCAAGTGACAAATCAAAGCAGCCACATCTCTCCTGGAGCCATCGTGCTGCAGCTCCTCAAACTGAGCTGTGAGAAACAGGCTTTTTTATTTCCTAACTGGCCTACAACGTGTTTGACCTTCAAATTTCTCTGCAAAATGACACAGATAGGATTTCATACTTCTTTCTCTGACATTTAGCAAGGTTAAGGAGACTGCTGTCTCAGCAGGTCAGGGAGCTCTTGATTCATGGGTGTGGAACAGTGTGGGACAATTACAATTTCTCCTCTTGGCACCCAGGACAGGGCACTAAATAAACTTCAGGATGCAGACACTGCAGCAGTTGGAAAGTTCAGGGAACTGAACTTGACAACACAAAGGAATAAATATCATTTTGCCAAATCATAAATTAGGAAGATTTTGAATCAAAGTACATCAGCTCCAACCTGTCTGAATGCTCATGTCCATCTTACTTCCCCAATATCACAACTCTACCATACAAGTTAGAGATAATGAAAATTATCTGCTGCAAATTTCCGTGTCCATTTTTGACTGTTTGTTCCTATTTTTGAAGCAGATGTGGGGTTTTGCTAAATTCATGCATTGCTAAGTCCTCTGCACAGTCAACTCCCACATCCTTTCTTGGTAGCTACTCATTTTCTTAGTGGCTAAAATAAAAATTCCATTTCACAAGCCAAAAAACCCCATGAAGAGCAAAGCAAAACCCAGTCTTTTAACAATATTTATTAACTTATTACAACAGGAACCATCTTCTTGGCCTTCCAAGTCTATGCACCACTCAGCACCCAAGTCACACAAGAAATATGGGCATGGATTTGAGAATAGCAATTAGTGACCACCTTCAACCCCAGAGCACAATTGGCTCTGCTGACAGTGAGCTACCACGGGCTGAGCCCAGCACCAATAAATACTCAAGGAACAGCATCAATTAAAATAAATAAATTGGCTTTCTGACTCTTGTCTCCAGAGGAAAAATGTACAGGATGCAAATAAAAAAATATTCTAAATTATTACACAATCCAAAAGGAAACTTATTACAAGGATTAAGGCATCTGTTCCTTTTCTGTATATGTATTTTGAAGCATATTTCTTGTGCTCATAACACAATTGCAAATACTGAACTCAGGTTATTATTCCATCTGAGAGCTCAGATGTGCTCTGAGCTGGCTCTCCGTGCCCCAGCCAGGGGTTGCAGGAGCTGCCTCAAAGCAGCACCATCCCTCTTTTCTGTAAACACAAACAGCACTGCCAAAATAAACCACTGCCCCTGCACAAGCCTCGTGTTTTATCATCAGTTCACCATTAAAAGCTGTTTAAGATACTACACAAAGACAGACTAATCCTTTCTCACTCTTCATCGCTCTTCTCACCAGCTAATTTTATTCATGATATTGTCTGCAAAACCACAGTACCTTTATGTATTGGGTATGATTTACTTTGTAATTGCTAATTAAAGGAGTTAAGACTATAAAGTTGATAAACAAAACACTAGCTTAAGTAGTGTGATGTAGGGGACCTAATACCAGATTAAGAACTCTTAATACAGCTTTGGTTCTGAGAGGATGGTCCCAGATCTGTCGTGTCCTTTGGCAAGCTGGTAACTTTTTAAATGCCACCTAAAACCTGGAATCAGTTTTACGTCTGGGAAAGAGAAAGTTACTCTTCCAGAAGACAGCTGAGCTGTTATCAGCAACCCCAAAAGTGATGAAGTAGTTATTCTCTGTCATCTAACTAAATATGTACAGATTTATTTAAATTCCTAGCATACCAACTGGGGGGTTTATTTTAGGTGTAGAATTTGACTTTCTTTTCTTAAACATTAACCAACCCTTAGAAGACAAAGGCTTAAATTCCATTATGTTAATTTACTCTAATAACAAGCCTCCTTCAACATGCCCTCAAATTGATTTTTAATGGTTTTTAATTCAAGGAGATAAAATAAGCAACTATTCCTGCCCTTTTGACACTTTAATTAGCGCCAATCTATATCATGGACCTAATTAAACATGGGGGGAGGCGGGAGGGAGGAGAGGGGAAGGGAGGAAAGGTCAGTGTGTGCCAGGCAGAATTTCCACTGCAGCAGCCTCTGCTCCTCAGCCTGGGAAAGCTGCTGCAGTGGTGCAACCCCACACACCCCACACGAGCCTGGGTTACCTCCACCGCTGCATTTTGTGTTGATGTGCAGCTAACGGGGGCTAAATGAACCGTGCTTTCCATCATTTTGATCTCCCAATGTTTCTCTTCCCTCTTTTCTCCTGGTTCCCATGGCAACCAGCACGTTGTGGTGTGACTGCAATGCTGCTGCAGACGCATCCCCGTCGTCACCGCTGCTCCCGGACACGGCGGCGCAGCCCTGACCTCCAATTCGGGCACACGCTCCCACCAAAAACCCCGCTCTATCTCCCTTGTAGGACCCAGGCACCCTGCTAATTGCTGTTAAAATTCCTTATCTTATCAACAATCCCTGCAGCCCGAAGCCAGGGAGAAGTGAAGCTTCCGCTTTTCTTCTCTCCGCGCAGTTTCCTTGGGAATATTCTAACGTTTATTGTCACAAAGTACTTTTGTAGGGCATCAGCACTCAGGATCCATTTCCATCCACATAGATAAATACATTTGCATTCCTGTGACAGTGGCAGACATTCAACACACCGCTCACGTCACAGATTTATCAGCTGCCCAAGAAAATCGAGCTGGAGTTGCTTAGAGAACTGGCATTTGGGGGGGTTATTCCCTAAGCTTTTCCTTGAAGCACAAAAATAAGCTTTTGGTGACCCTTCAGTGGGACTGGAAAGGTACCTCTGCCCTCATGGCATCCTCAGCAATCTCTGCACGAGAGGCTCGGAGAGGAAACAGCAAAATTAAGAGGCAGCAGAACACAAGCCATCCAAATCCAGTGAACAAGCCTCCAAATTCACTTCTAATCCTCACCCATGTCCGATAACAGACAGTAATAAAACCTTCTCAATTAGACAAACACAAGACTAAGCCTGCAGCAATTTTTTTCACCTCCTGCTGTAGGCAATGCCACTAATTTGGATTTTTCCTCGGGAAATGTTGCCATCTAGTGACTCCACGTTGCTGTACACCTCACAGTTGCTACTAGAGAGAGGATCTCCTTTGTAGTCACGACTCCCCAGTAAGAAAAGTGTGACTGATGACTCAAAAAGAAGAGTTACAACTGCATGGTGATACTAAAGAAAAGAAAAAAATGAAAAAAATCCACACACACCATGCCATTTAAAACCATTCAGATGAAATGTGTTAATATTAACAAACTAAGAAAGAGAATGTCCTATGAGACTTTCTAAAATAAATAAACAGCAAAAGAAGGAAAAAGGACTCACTGATTTTCTTCCACTGCTCTACAATTCTGTTATGATTTAAAATTCTGTTGCCCTGCTACACACTCAGATTCCTCATCTGAGCAACAATGCCAGTAAATTTAGTAAAATAAACATTTGCTTTGTATTGCAGATGGGCTCCACAGCCCATCCCCTGCACAGCCTCGGGGTTTCTGGCACAAACCGACATCATTCCTGATCACATCTCACCCTTCCACAGGTGGGAGGCACTTTTGTGGCCAAAGACTAAAATGACCAGGATCAAAAGCTTCTCCAAAGATCCATGTGCTCAACTGACCCAGGAGAAGACATCTGGGCTCACACAGGAGCTGCAGGGAGAGTGTGCAAAACCCACCCTTTAACTTCACTCACAGGAACGTGTTGTGGGTGACGTTTCCAGCAAGAACCAACAGCCTAAGTGATTAAAGTCGGAAAAATAATACCTTCAGCCATACATCAAGCTCTTTGTTACAACACCTGAATTCTTCAGCGGTGAGAAGATGCCAGAACAAAAGGTTTGGCTTCTTTGAAGTCCCTGACTGTCTCCCATCACTGCTTTCCTTCCACTGACGCTCATTTTTCCACTACTCCAAGTGCTGCACATCTGAGGCAAACGATGTCAGAACTGCACAATGTCTTTAACTTCAGAAACTTGGCAACAGTTAGAGGTAAATGTTTCAGGAGTTACTGAAGGAGAACTTTAAGTGAGTGAGGTTTAAAAGAAAAAGAAAAAAAAAAGTAAGAGTTCAAAGCTGATATTTAAATACAGGGTCTTTTCTATCAGTCCGCAAGAATAGAAATATTACATCCAACATCCACTGCCAGAGGGATGAGCTACAACAGTTTGGAATCCTCATTATAAATTGTACTGATTTATTGGTTACAGCAACTGATAAATTTTCAGTTTATACCAACTTTGAACACTGATGACAGGAATTAGTCCTATATATTGTAATTATAATCTAAGGTGGCCTGGTTTAGTCTCTGGGTACACAAAAAATGCTCTTTCAACAAGAAAATGCTCTTTGAACAAACCATTCCAGAAAACGATGGTGACAACAATTAAGGCTGAAATCCAGACAGCACCTTGGTGCTGCATCCAGCTGTCCTCATCAAGAGGATAGAAAGCCAGGGTCTGACAGGCCTGGATTTTACAGCAGCCAAATCTGCCCCTCTTCATCTCAAAATATGGCAGTAGTGGGTGCCTGAATGCCAAACAGAAGATTGTTTCAGAACCTTTAAACAGAATCTTTTTAAACTTAAATTTTCTATTAAGTAATCTCAGTTACACAGTAAAGAACATTCAGTGAGGGAACTTGAATTAAAGGCTGAACCACAGCCCCCTAAATACTGTTCCAATTGTGCATTTTCATCAACATCCAACACAAGTTAATTCCCAGTCTGACTGAAATAAGGATGGGACAGAGTAGACAGGGTTCTTTGGTTTCTGGTTGTACAAAAATGCTGGCACATTATCCATGGAACCATTATTGGAAGTGATAGTTACATTCATTTTGAAAAATGAAAATAGAGTTGCTGGTTTTAATAAATTTTGAATGACTGTGGCCTTGTAAGTTGGGTAATTCACTAAAAAACTAATTAGAAATGCAATCAGGTTGCAAAGTTTGTCCAAGTATGTTTAATCTATTTCATCAGAAAGGATATCTATCAAGAGGGCAGCTATTCTTAAGGGACAATATACCTATCACTCATTTATAGGAATAAAAAAAGCAATGCAATCAAACCCATTTTGTAAAGGTTAATATAGTCTGAAAAGCATTTATCCCAAATTTTCTCATTTTCAGGACATGCTGAAGCCCCAGAGAGTCCAAAAATAAATTTTTAAAAAGCTACATATTATTCCTGTGACACTTTCAGAGATCAAGTCTCTTCAAAAGCAGAGAAAGTAGGTTTTGGGAAGGATGCAGTCCCCAAAATTTAAATAAATGAATACTGCAGAAGGCCAGAAGTCTCAATGCCAAACAAAACTGGCATCAGTGGAGAACACAGGAAGCAAACCTCAAAAACACTCCTTTATTCGTTTAAAAAGCTGGATTTTAAAAGCCAACTTTAAATAACAAAGATTACCCAGTATTCAAACTCCTATGAAATCACATACTGGAAATACATATTATTGATTAATAATTCTGTGATAACACAGCTCGACTTGTAGCCCTATTCCCAACAAAAAGCTTCTCACAATCCCTAAGACCACACCGTTTCAAGAGGAGTCCTGAGGAATCAGTTTTATGTTCAGTTTTGGAATTGTGCTCAGACTCAGGAATTGCCTGAAGGACAAATGGTTCCTTTCATCCCAAGCATTTTGAATATTGCCAAGTGATGTCACTGCCTGCTCTTCTCACCCAACCTTTGCAACAGCAGCTCCAAAATTTGCTTCCACTTGTATCCCCACTACTGAGCACCTAAGAAAGCACCACTGAAACCCCAAATATGTGCATGAGGCCGGGTTCAAACTGATCAGTAATTCTTGCTAATTAGTGTCTCCTGCATGAACGGAGGTCACCTAGCAGCTTCTTCTTGCAGCTCTGCTTCTGGAAAAGCAAATCCAGCCCATCCATTCAAGCACTTCCTTAATAGGATCATTACATTTTTTCTCCTGTTCATGTGAAAATTAAGTATGCAGGTCTACTGTCATCCCAACAGTGAAAGCATCTTGAGAAAGCTAATTAAAGCTAAGAACAAACACTTTCACCCCCTCTCCAGCTTATTTTTCCCCCAAAGGAGGATCACAGTATGTTCTGCTATGGAAAACAGAAAGCAACACTTACTAATCTCTCAACTCTCCTGACACAGCCAGACTGGGCATGTGCTGCTTGGCAAAGCCAGGCTGCAGCATCTCTGGGCAGGCTCTCTTATGGATCACTGACTTTTCCCACAGATCCCAGTATTTCCAGTGCCTGGACCACGTACGCGGTTCTGCAAAGCCGCTCATGGAGAATTTAATTGCCAGCTACTGTCCATGAAAAAAGGCAGCACAAGCTGGAATTGCTCACTGAAGGTTGAGTCACCTTCTCTGACATCGTCTGAGCTGCTGACAAGAGGCAACTGTGCTGGAAGAGGGGTGGAATCCCAGCTCTCCCTACAGTCCTCGTATGGAAAGACTGAAGGAGGTTGTGATCTCCCAAGTTCTCCCCACTCACTGGGAGGTCTCTGCCTCCCAAGCACAAGTGATTGATGAGAGGAAGGCAAATAAAAATACAGCTGATGAAGGTGCAGAAAATAAAGTCCTTTTGTTACTGACACACCACAAACCCAGGGCTGACTCCCTAAAAGGCCCCCAGCACCGACAGTTCCCTTTTACTGCACTTCATAATGCATTTATCCGAAACACATCTGCTGTTTTCTACACAAGTTTCACGCAAGTATTTTTCACATTCCCTATAACCATGTAAAAATTTAATTTTTGCCATTAGCATAAGTTTTTTATTTAAACCTGTGTCACTGAGTTTACCTGCCACAATTAGGGCAGCTGGGTTGAGCTTTTTGTGGGTGTTTGGGGGGAGGGCGCGTGTGGGTTTTTCTTCAAATGCACCTATGATGAAGTAATCAACCTTATCTGTAATAACTAGATGAAAATAACCCGCAACTTGTCTAAAAATTAGTTTAATTTGGAACAATTCATACGCAGCATTAAGCTGCCTCTATTCTTCTCTCAAGTGGAGCCCTTTGGGAAGCATTTCCAGGCTTCTGCAGGGTGATTCTCCTCTGCAGATTCTCTCATGCCGAATTGTTCAGGTTTGCATTATTGTTTGTAAGTTACTAGGAAATATTCAGCCTTGATAAAACTGAGATAAAACACTGTTTAGAACTGCTCCCAGCCCCCTTCCAGTAGCACTGGCTCAATAGGAGTGGAAGTATGAAGCAGAGTGAGCATATGAACAGTGGCATAGCTTTGGAGAGTTCCAGCACACACCCCCTGCACCCCCAGGTCCAGGAAAAGGAATAAAACAGATTCAGGCAGGAGACATTACCAGTAGCACTGGGCATTACACTCCAGCAGCTTCTCCACCATGTGCTCCACCCTGACAAACCAGCTCGGCACAGCTTTGTAGATCAGCGGAGTATCTGACCTGCACAGGGAAGGGAATAAAACAAACAGAAACATTTTTAAGTGCTACATTATTTATAAAGTGCTCTTTAATATTTATTTTTGCACACACCAGTCCCCCTTTCCACAGATTGCGTTCACTGTTGCTGAAGTATTATCACAGTTAAAGGTTGGGGGTCTGTTTGGTTGGTTAATTTACATAAACTGTTACACTTATGTGAGCTACTATTTTGAAATCAAGTCCTGAAAAACAACTTTTACAGCCTTCAAGCCCAGTAATTCAAGGAATTTGTATAGCAAGAGCAATCATGAGAATGTTCAAATGATACTCAAATTGGAAATTTGTGCTCCTACATAGTACAACATTATGAAATTCAGTAACTATTAAAGTGAGTCATATTTCAGTCTTCCACATGAGCTCATTCTGCATCTTTTTTTATGGGTATATACAAACCTGAAAAGCCAAGAAACATTATGCCATGCTTTTACTATTTGCATTTAAAATAATAATCACAAATCATAAAGAAGTAACAGCACCCAGGGTTAACTACAAGAAAGTTCCATTCCAGGAGGAGAAGGAAAGCAAGAGATCCAGATAAGCATATAAAAGAAGTTTTAAATATATCATAACCTATTCCTTACTTCAGTAAGCAATAAAAGAAAATCCATATGGGAGGAGAGCAGTTTCACAACTTGGGATTGCTTAGAAATGGAAACACCGTTGGCCAGAGCACAGAGACTGAGCAATTCCCTGAATTACGTGGTAAAATCAGTATCTCCAAGCATCTGCCTGCAGTGTCCCAAGCCAGTCTGATTTACCAGTTCCATAACAACTGCTTAAGGCCTGGATTACTGTTCAGGTATCACACACCCTTCTAAAGGATCCTGGGATCCAACAGAGGGCACAAGTCACCATAAGGAGTTCAGACATTTCTGATCCTTCACATCCATCCCGTGATTGAAGAATGATGAAGAGGGAGAAGGGCCCTAGGGGGTGGTAGGGTCTGTCTGTGGGTACAGAGGAGCAGCAACAACATTGAGACAAGAAGCTCATTCTCCTTCAGCATCAACCCACACCACAAAATGTTCCTTGAAAATATTGTTTTTGTTTAAGTCACTTTGGTTCAGAACTTGGCAATACAGAAAAATTCTCCAGCAAAGACCCTGAGACACCACTGTTATCTCCCACATGCAGTCATTACTACAAACAACCAAAGTTTAATTCACTTTACTTATATCCACAGCGAAAACACATTTGAAATCCACAAACTACTGCAGATTATGATGTAAATTAAAATTGCTACTGTGCCAGCACTTGCTAAAGGTGCGTCTGCCTGACCCACAAAAGAAAGAAAACCCACAGCAAAGGTTGTTCAGACCTTAAAGGCTGAACTCACAGTGCACAAAGCTCAATAATAAAAAACACATTGCTTCTTTTAACACTGTATTTCAAAAGATATTTCATTTTAACTATAACCTGTATGTTTCAGTGTGCTTCAGTGTTAAAGTACCTATAACCCTAAAGGAAAAGGTGACAGCTAAAATTAATAATAATGTAGTTGTGTCCTAGCTATTAAATGCAAACCTACTGATGGTCTGCTATTCAAATTTAAGTCCTAACAACTAAAAAGGGAACAGTTCAGCTCACTCCTCACACAGCAGCAAGATCCCAGTAAAAAACAACGCACTCCCAATCTACAGTGTGTTTTGATTTCACTGAGTGTCT
Source organism: Mystacornis crossleyi (assembly GCA_013400655.1). Classification (NCBI taxonomy): domain Eukaryota; kingdom Metazoa; phylum Chordata; class Aves; order Passeriformes; family Timaliidae; genus Mystacornis; species Mystacornis crossleyi. The sequence goes on from VYZQ01008828.1 coordinate 52,368, forward strand.
TGTTTCAGATGTGCTGCAGAATGATGAGTTGCCATCACAAGACCTCGAGTAACTGGAAACAAGTGGAATAAAAACTGATAGTAAAAATTTCTCACATGGTCTTAACATATTGGAGAAGGCAGGCTGGGACAGCAGTGGCACCCCAGCTCTGTGAGGAGAGAGCAGCTGACAGGAAGGATCCACCACAGAGGGCCAAGCAGGGGAACCATTCCCAGGCTTTCAACCTAACTCTGAGGTTGTGGCACCTGATAACCACTCCAGGCACCCACGGGGCTCTGTTCCACCTACACGAAGGCAGCAAGAAAGGGGAGAGGGCACAGTTTCCCTGAAGATTTTTCTTCTGGCTGTACTGCCAAGCAGAGCCTCAGCAGGAAACTGCAGAGAACAAACACGAGAATCTGCCCAAGCAGTGGCACCTCACACATTTCTGCCCCTCATGACTGGTGAGACAGCTGAGGAACCCACATTCAGCTGGATTTTACTGTAGAACCAAATGAGAAATACCCATTGCTGGGTTTTGTTTTCCATCAACACAAGGCAAAAACCACCCAGGCAGACCTTAAATCAAAGTGTCTGATGCTTACAAAGTTCCTGCCTAACCATTCCTCTCTGTCCCCTTACAGACAGATCCCTCAGAAACACTTCAGAAGAATAAAATCACATTAATTGTGATCTTATTCCCCAAATGATCAGTGATGGAGCACGTGCTACAAATACGCTTCCTGGCTTTGCTTTCACTGGCTTGGAAAAGTCAAAGCTCCGCATGTGGCAGTGGAAGAGCTTCCCAAGACTGCTCCCAGAGGGATGGCAGGCAGGAGCAGCAAGGGACACTCCAGCTGTCACATTCAACAATTGCTGAACGGCTGCCCAGACCACACAGGCTCTCAAAATCTCACATGTGCACAGAGCAGTTTTGACCAACATCCTCCATCTTCAGCAGTTCCGATACAGACAAATTCTAACTGAAAATTATCCACCGAGTTCTTACCGAGCTGTTGTGTTTCTCATATTTGGAGGTTTAGTTGACAGAAAAAATTACGACACAGAGAAGGACCCTAACTTCCTGATATGTAAAAAAAGAAGGCAAATTTCTCAACATTCCAAGGATTCAACAACTGCCTGGTTTCAGGGAAAAGCAGTAGTACATTAAGAAGAGTCTGATTTCAAAGTTTTCTTACATTAATCAAAATAACTTATAACTACGTTCAAAGTTAAGAACTACTTTTCTACTTTTAGCCTACTCCAATTACAGTTTGATTTGTGATGGCAGTGAAATGAGCTTTTCAAGTAGAATCCATTGTTCGGTTCTTCCCACTAGATAATTTGCTGCTAGGTGCTGCCTGCAACTTATCATCAATCAACAAAAATGTCAACAGAGTGGCAGGATTAAGGATCTTCTAGAGAATCAGCACTTCTACACCCCTGCTTTGTCTCAGAAGGCCACGACTGGGTATTTGAGTTGCTCCACAAGAAAAACACCAGCGTTGCTTGATTTTGGGGCTGCCATTTTTCACAAACTGTCCCAAACCATCAAGGACGTAACACTTGAAGAGCAATTCCCCCTCTTCCTCTAGGCAGCAGCTAGAAACAAACCAATCCTGCTGTTCAAGAGCAAGCAAAGGTTATTTTTGTTATAAATTAAAGATAGATGTACCCTCCTAGAACACTTCAGCAGGCAGAGTCAGAGCCAGACAGAGGGATGAGCTTTTATCACAGTTATTTCAGTACAGGTGCTGTGTATATCAGATATGACTTGAAATCTTCAAGCCATTTCAGATAATTAAATTAGATATTTTATTTTAAGTGCGTCTTTGCTCATAATAAAAATTTAATATTCTACCAAAAGATTACTGAAGAATCTTTTTTTTTTTTTAATTTGACATTGTTCAGTGATTTTTTACAACAGCACTTGTAGAAATTTCAAAGCAGGGAGGACACTAATAAAAACCAGCTTCACTTCTAGATTAAATCTGTCTAGCCTGTATTCCTCATAACCAAAACTTGTTTGTTCACTGATACTGAAGACCCATGGAGAATTCCACATGCAGAATTCCCACAGAGACATCCACCTAGGGATGTTGCCACATAACAAGCAACTGATCTTATTTCAAGTAAGTGATTTTATAAGGTTAAAAACTATCATTTACCATTTAATTATCATTTATCATTTTAACATGAACCTCTAAAGACCTTCTGTGATAAACTTATTTGGATACAATTCAAAAGGTATCAAAAAAATCCTTTCCCACCATTCAGCTGCTTAGACAATAACCTTTTGAACAAGAGGTGGTTAGTTAGGAGTTCTACACCAAAATATGAGCAACACAAACTACAAAAACACACACCTAAAATCATAAATAGAAAATAAATTTCAGCACTACACTTAAATTCATCAGATTTATGGCAAAAACAAAAAAATTACTTGATGACTAAACCAAAACTGGAGCTCTCCTAAATTAATAATCTCGGTTTATGCTACTTTTAGTTTTGTCAGGAAAATTAAGCAAGGGAGGGGGGGTAAAATGGGAGAAAGCTGAAGAACTTCTCTGTTGGGAACCTCAAGTCTCTGGCAGGTGCAGGTCTGTGCTTACCTCCAGCAGAAGGGGTAGCTGTGCTGGAAGGTCGTGCTGTGGATCAGCCGGCCCCTCTCCTTCAGCCACCTGATGATGTGCTTATCTGCATCCTAAAAACACAGCAGATTTTCCTTGGAATACACATTTCACTCAGCCAGCTACTACAGGATTGGTCTCAGATACTCAGTTAAAAAAAAAAGCTGTGAATAACCCAATATTTACATACACACACACAAAAGCTTCTATCAAATTTATGCATTTCCTGCAGGGGCACTGTAAAACAATGAATTTGCAAAGTTGTTTGCTCTCCAAACCCTGTTTATTTACGGGGTCTTCAATGTGTCTCTGCTGTCTGGATAAATTAAAATGTATAAATTAAAGCATCAGTCCTTTTTCACCTTTAGCTCTCTTTCCACATACACACAACTGTGTGTAAAATTCAAATTTTCTGAAGCACCAATAAAAGCCAGAAACCACATTATTTAATATCTTAATGATGTAGTCTTCTAATTTTGTGGTAGGAAATCACATAGTGCTTTTTACCTAACATTGAAATGCGCTGACACCCCATTCCTCTAAAGGGACTACATTTCAGAATTTGAAGCATATTTCACAATACCTCACTAACTGGGATTTACATGCTAAGCCGGAAGTGAAAGCTGTATATTGGTAATTTAAGACAATCTACTGAACATACAAGTGTCAATACGACATTAAGGAAAAAAATATGCAAATATCTGTGAGTGAAAAATTCAGCATCATAAGAAAATTTTCCAAGAACCTTAAATTCAGATTTCTACCAGCAAGCAGCTAAACATGGAACCTCCAGTGTCACCTTATTTGTCTTAATGCATAAAGCAGGAAGCAAAGACAGCTGATTGAATTCTCAACTTAACTGAAAAAGACCTAAAAATCTTGTATTGCATTTGTTTACAGGAACATGCTTTGCTATCAAACTGCAGCAGCAGGGGTAAAACCAATTTGTTTTTCAGGACACAGAATTGAAGAGGCACTCCCTGCTCGGGATTTGTATCTGCAGCAATCTGGAGTTCCTGTGGGTTCCTTTTCCAGGGATTCTCTTGCATCTACTGGCAAGTAAATTCCCCCTCCAACACAGGCCACAGGTGGGCAAAATGACAGAATTTCTGCCTTCTCATGGGTCACGTTACATTGACTGGCTGGGAGAAACTTCACGATGACATCTGGGAATTCAGAGTCACCCGGAGGCGAGAGAAGCCCTGCACATGTGCCTGGAGACTCTGGACATGCTGTTTCTGTCAGGGAAAAGCAGAGTGAGATTCTGGAGTAGCTGCAAACAGGATACTCCTCTGCCCTTTCCCTACAGATACACAACACTACTTGCATTTCAACTTCTTCATTTCTCAGCTGCTGTAATAAACAATTCCAACCTCGTAGCAAATGTTAAAAGATTTTAACTTACCTGGATAACAGACACACATTGAAGACAAACTCAGAGAAAGAAAAGAAAGCTTCTACCACACATAAAATGTATCTTGAATAAAGTAGTAATTTACTGTCTCCACTGACCTTCACATACTGCCCAGCAAAGTCAGCCACTTCTGCTGTGAAGCAGCCTGATGCATCAACAGGACACACAGGCACAGAGTCCTTCTGAATGATATTAAAATCCATGCAGACTCTGTAATCATCCTGCAAAAGAGACAAGCACCAAGCTGTAAAAATACAAAAGACTGGGGAAAATATCCATCCCTCAAAACAGAAATTAAATATTAAACAGAAAATGTGATGACTGGACAAGAACGGCAAAATACTCAGCCTTCACTAATCCCAAATAGTTATGAGAAAGTCCTGTTTTATAGGACTGTAGTTTTATTCATGCAGAAAATTAGGATTTCTTCAGACTCTCAGCTAGTACAGGGGATATGTGCATGTTTTTCTATGCACACCAATGCACATATACACACACACATGTGTATTTTATGTGTCTGAGTACACACACACACATAGTGAACAGCTTCAGGCTCCCACTGCATGGCAAAAGAGCTGCCAACCACTCCATCCTGCTCCTGTCCCAGCCAGAGCCTGGATCTGCCCAGCTCTCCGGCCAACACGGCATTTTTCAGAAGGCAGGTTGTTTTAATCAATCTAATTCGGGCATTTCACATAAGCAATCCCATTTTCTGAATGTCTTAACGATCCAAAGCCTTTAAACCCGTATTTCTCAATCTTTTTTGGCCCATAGGCAATGCTACTGACCAAGAAGCACACATGGACATCATAGGTTTTTTCCTGGCCAGTCTCCACTTAAATTTTTAATTTCCTGTAGCAGTAAGAAGAAGAAGGAAAAAAAAAAAAAAGAAGAGGAAAAAAAGAGTTGCTTCAGACTTTCCTGCACATGACCAAAAAATAATAGCATCAGAGAAAAGATTAAAACAAAATTCGTAGGGGGGTAGAAAAGTTCAGATTTTAACTTCAAGTCTGAAGTCACAGTCAATCTGATCTTACCCAGTTACAGCAACTGCTCACAGGGTGCACAGCAGCTGCTTCCCAGGAGCTGACCCAAAGCACCCTCTCCGCCTGACCAAGGACCCCACACACAGCCAGTCTGTAAATACACCTTCCACAGGCCAGGGCTCCACAGCTCCCTGAATTCTCCTGCCCTGGCCCTCACCTACACAGGTGAGCCAGCTCTGGAGTGCCAGGGCAGGGCTTCCAGGTCCTTTGTGTCCTCATCCTGCACCTTCAGCTCTCCTCACCATCCCTGTGGCTCCCAGCTCCCCCAGGCCAGACCTGTTGTACTTGACAAGGATGAAACTCATCCACAGACAGGGAGGTTGGCTGTTTTGTGGACTAAGGCTTTACACAGAGAAACAACAAACCCCTCCAGCTCCAGCACGCCCTTCCAGCAGAGCCCAGCCTCTTCCCCTGTCCGGCAGCTGCAGAAAGCCACCACGCAATTGTTCACCCTGCACTGGGTCACCCAGCTCCTTCAGGCAGGAGATGCCCGGGATGAGCCCCTCCTGTGCTGGCCGATGCTCAGCCGGTGCTGCTCAGGGACTGGAGCAGGCTGTGGCATTTAAAATACGGGCCAGATGACAGAGCTGATGTCAGCCCTGGTTTGGCAGAGAGTTGTTGAAGGCTTTGAAGCAGCAGCCAGCACAGACTACAAAGCCTGGCACACTCACAACCCCGCTGAGACATCCCAACAAACCTTCTCCTCGGCAGCACCTCGGTCAAGAGGTGCTTCAGCTCCACTTGCAGCACTGCTGCAGCCAAGGATACGCAAAGGGCTTTGCTGCTCTGCCTTTCTGCAGTCAGCTCCCTGCTTCTGCACAACTGGAGCTCGAAGGGAAGCTCTCCAGACTGACCTGCCGTTTGATTTAATGAAGATTTCCTTCAGTAACCACAAGGTAAGAATATATTCAGGTTCATGCAAGGAATCCACAAGTGCTAAGCTCAAATAAAAGCTAAGACAAACATCAGTTTTTTCCAGGATAGGAGTTACAGTGGTCACTTTTGTACCTCAAAATCCCTCAAAAGATTACACAGAGAAGTTGTAATACACAAAATTAATAAGCAGAAACTATTAAACAGCTCATTTATGAGACATCAAAAGCTTTTTTATCTGAAATTTTAACAAAACAACAAACATGAAGTCAAAGGTTCACCTTCAGCAGCTCTTAGGAAAACCCAACAACACTTTTGCAAAGTACTGAAAAAATAGTGCATCTGTAACAGATCTACGAAACTTACGTGTCACAGTCTGAGCAGGCACTAGAAGTACTGCAAATTAAAAATTTGTATGCAAATTCAAGTGTTACTAAAGCTTTTTAAGTTGACTGCAGGTACATCTCCATATGATGAAATGCCTGAGCAGCTGAATTTTAGTGTCGTGTTAATCTGGAGGTACAAAGAGTTTACAGTGTTTTTAATACAGGTTTGTCTTGTTCTGTGAGCTTTCATTTTGATGTCTTTTGAACTGAAATAATAGAGTGCTCTGATACGGTGTGGCAGCTTGTATTTGGCAAATGCATCACACAAGACAATGAAACTACATATCCTGGAACTAAACGAAGGTGAATTTTTACTTTCAGTTTGGTTGGAGAAAGATACATTTCTAAGCTATTAGCAATACAGAACACGTTATCAGTAAGTAGGATTTGAAAAAAATAAATAAATAAACCCCTGACTTTGCAATTTTATTTATCAAAGGGGCTCATTTATATCGACGGGAAGGAACAGAGACAAGACTCGAGGCTTGCTGTGAAGGACTGTGCTCTATTTCTTCTCCTCTGACCCTCCTGGTCCACTCAGCCCTTTTCTATCCACCTTCAACACAACAGGAAGGTGCAGAGGAGCCAATTAACCAGGAAGACAATCCTGTCTGCCACCATGAGCTATCTCCCTTCCTTCATCTAAGCCTGTCTAAAGGCCAATGCGCAGTACCAACAGTATTTACACAGAGCCTGCTGTATAATGATGAAATCCTGAACCTAAAGCAGGACCTCTGTGAGCTTTTCTGAACAGAAATAACCTACGGGCCGTCCAAACGGAACTGCAGGCACCCCAAAAGGAAGGCAGCAGCATTAAGTGCAACAAACACTGGGCACTTTCCTTCTGAAGGCAGCACAGCCCATTGTCTCAGGCCCCTGCACCAAGCATTATCTACTCAAACCTCTCCTTAGGTGATAAGTGCAAAGTTTGTTTGTGATATCCGTGCACTTTTTCCTCACGCAATGTTTTATGTATTTTTTCTTTGTGAAGCATTTAACTGTTACTCTCCGTTTTTTTCCTTTAAAAAAAAAAGTTTTACAAGTAATTGCTGATTTCCCAGGAGAGAGAGAAAAATATTTTTTCCTCTGTTTACAAAATTCAGTGGGCTTATTTTAAAAAAAAACAATCAAATAAAAGAGGGCAGATAATCCTTGCTCTAAGTGGCAAGTCAGCCTTTCCAGCAAGCTGCTTCCAACAAGTTTAACTGGACTGTGCAAATACACAAACCACTCTCAGAGCAGCCAAGGGAAAGCTTCTTCCAGAGCTCCTTCCCCACTGGCAGCCTCTTCCTTT
>VYZQ01008828.1:63216-75757 GCA_013400655.1 Mystacornis crossleyi
TCTGCTCCTTACAAATACAGCAAGACTCAAAATTTATCTGTTCCAAACCTCAGATGCACAGTCCAATTTTCCAGATTCAGCTGTGTTTGACTTTCCTCTAGAAATATCAGGCCCTGCTTCCTACAGAGGTTTTCCCACCTTTGCTGACTCCTGCAGTTATTTCAGAACAGAAGGTGTCACAAGTGACCAAATCCCTTACAGGAGTTCACAGCTGCCTGGCCAGCAGTGCTGTACTTCTCCTCTTTGAAAAATTTAATCCATTTTTAATGACTTTTTTTAAAAAAATAGAAAAATTCTCTACGCCCTCTCCTATTGCTACACATTCTTTTATCATCTGTGATACCAGGCCTAATGCAGTGCTTAGAAGCTGCACAGGACATCCAGATAAATCTGATGTATCAGTAGGTTTTTAACNATAATATAAACAAGGAATACTCAGAACGGGGTTTACTTTTGTCTTTATATCCTGTATCAAACACCAAACTTGTTCATCTTACCTGAATAAAATATTCAAAGAGTGGTTTGTATTTCTTGCCTTTAAGAGCAATGCCAGGAAACCTGAGAAGAAAGATTTACAAGAACATAAATTAACAACTTGAAAATTGTTTTTTTTTCCTATTTGCTTCTTCACCTCCACAACAGAATTTGATTTCAGAAGATGAAAAGTATTCCCTTAAGTTGGTTTCCCACCTCTGTGGTTAATTTGGACTTGGAGAAAAAACAATGTCTCTTAATGCATCTCTGCTACCAGTCAACAACTCGTACCAGATGGACTTTCAGTCCATCAATGTAAATTAATAGAGGAATTAAGCCTTAATGACAAGCTCTTTATGATAAAGCTGGACAAGAATCTTCTGGATAAAACACAACATTCATACCATCAAAGCCTTAAAGCTCAGCACGTCCAAGAGAACTAAATAATGACCCAAAACACCTGAAGTTTTATGTACAGAAGATTGTGACACAGACTACTGCAGCCATTAAAGCTCAGATGCCTCATTCCTTATTCTAAAGCTGGGCATCCAAAGCCTCCACAGGCATCTCAGGGGGAATGATCCAGCACAGACAGCACTGGCTGAGGAACCAGCTGAGCCAGACAAGAAATGTAAGGCAGAGATGGAGCCTGCAGGTCTGGCTCCCTTCAGGCTTCTGACAGCAGCTGACAAGGACAGTGATTAGGTTGGGATCTGCAGCTCAGAACTCTCCTGAAAGTGCTTAAATCATCCGATTTCAGGGGAAAAAAATCCAGCTAAAATATAACCTAATCTAATAGATGGGCTGGCTCTCTGACTGTGTCCCAGCTGTGGTGTCTCCCTACACTCCTCTTGATCTGCAACTTCCAAACAATGGTCAAATCATAAAACACTTGACTCCTTCCAAGTGGGGGAACTCTTCAAAGCTGTTTCACTGCACAGAAAGGACCTGCAGCAGTATTTACTGCCAAGTTCAAGAGCACGACTCCGCAGCTCAGCACACACCATATCCTCTGTGTGAAAAAGGAAAAGGGGAGACTTCTATTTTAAGCCACAGCTTTGCAGATGGTTTTCATGTTTTTATATCACAAACAGCCTTAGGAATGTTTGAGGTGCTTAATCAGGATCAGATGAGAGGAGAGCATCCCAGTGCTCAGCCACACAGATGTGGGAATGCTCAGATACAGAATGTGAAGCACTAGAATTGGCTTTAAAAAAAATTATTTATTTATATTCTTATTTAACACAAGTCAGAGAAGGGTAAAGGTTGTGGATTACATTCCTGATTTTCATTTTGGATCTGAAATACTTTGTTTTTTAAAAGTCCTGAATTTCAGGTTGAAAATTTACACAATGGTGCCTTCTTGTGACCTAAGTTATTGTAGTAAGACTCATTTAAAATCACTTCAGCAATCCTTCACTCTCAGGAGATCAGGAATCTCTGGTTTGGATTCTTTAGAATCCAAAAAGAGAGAAGAAGGGAAAACAGTGTGAAGAAATTAAATGTTTAATGTGCCAAAGAACTGGAATGTAACACAAGGGGAGGAAAACGCTCAACAAATCACATCCTACCCACCCCACCACTGCTAAATAAAAGAAGCAGCCACTCAGTGGCCAAAATTGGAGTAATACACCCAGACCAACTCTTCAGTGCAAAGCAGCCAGTTCAGGGGACTTCAGACACTGAACACTTTCAGTTAGACCATCCCCTGACCTCAGCCTGGTATCTGGTATAGATTAAGTTGCATCAATTTCTCCCTCCAGGGCCTGACTGCTGGAGAATTTAGAAGTGAGCTAAAGGAAGAAAAAAGTTAAGAGCAGAAGTGGGAAAGTTCATTTCCATGAACTTCCATACTCACAGATCTAAACCTTTCAAAGATCCATTCAAGTACCAGCTACCTTTTAATTGTCTCACATTTCACATTGGAGAAAATTAATTATTACATAACAGAAAAACTGGAGCAGGACCAAAACCAGAAATCAGCTTGAAAAGAGACTGTAGCACTAATATAGAAAGAATTGAAATATACTGCTCTGCAAAGAGCAAAAAAATTGCTAGCAGCCTTATGGATAAACAGAGGTTCAAAAAAGGAAATGTTTAAAAAATAATTAAAGATTGCAGGCAGGAGTTGTGGCGTTAGAAATACCATTAGTCAGGGACATAAATACAACCTCTGAAATGTGTATGACTGAAATATGAAGAGCAGGATCTTCACGTTTCTGATGAAGACACCACATCAAAAAAAGGCCAAGGCATTTTGGGCATTTCTGGATATCAAATGACTGCAATCACACTGAAGCTAAATTTGTAGTATTGCATTAGAAGAATTTGGAAGTGAAAGACAACAGATCAACAAATGTAATAGATGGGCTAACTTGCTTCTTTTTCAAGCCTAAAGTAAATGTATTAAAAAATACTTAAGGAAATAAAGTGGTTTGATAGAAGGCTTAGTTTTCAGACGTTCTGAACAGCTCTCAAAAGACCAAAAAGGAACAGAGTATCTGTATTTCCTGAGAGAACAGAAGCACTGATGGGCCTAAAAACCACTGAGACAGATCTAACAACCTGATTCAGCTTTAAGTGACTGAGTTTTGAGTAAGTGAACTGCTGAAGAACATACAATGTCAATTTGTCGAGAATACGCCACACGAAGCCGCATTTTTGGGGGCAGGCTAACCAAGCTTGGATAGCAAGCAAGCAGATCCAATTTAGGTCTTAATGTTAGTGAGAGTTTTGACACTTTATCACTGCAGCACACACAAATACCTGACCTGGTGGATACACCACCATCTCCAGAGAAAAAGTTGCTGTCAGTTCAGTCTCAGACCAAAAGAAAATTCCCAGTGGTGTCCCGGCAGGACCATCCTAACACTGACACTGCTCAGTGGCTTCACTGATGACTCAGAGGGAAGGAAAAAACTACAGAGATGGGAAGTTCAGCCAACCCTGAAGAACGAGAGCACTGAACATCATCTTTAGAAACTGAACACCAGCTTAAATTGGTGCAGATTTGACAATGACAGATTAAGTGCATTCTCATAGAGAGGGGAAGGAGGGAAATCAATGCAGAAATATAAAATTATTCAACTGTCACAGTTGGAGCCATCAGAACAGGAAACACCTTAAACAAGCATTCCAGCTCTGTATTTCCCTAACTTAATGACTACATGCAATTGCTAAGCTGAAACATCCTCCACTTTTTCAATTTAAAGCTTTCAACTGCTTGATAAAAAGACAAAAATAGAAATTACTGATGCCAGTGAAGAAAGGGTGTTATTCTCAAAAACATTTCTAGTCTTTATTTTTTTAATTGTGGTTGTGTTATGTGGGGTTTTATTGGGTTTTTTAGTTTGTTTGAATAAAGTGAGCAAACAAATATTTGTTTTATTTGACTCTTTAACAAGCTGCTGGTTTATACAAGAGGTTTAAGACACATATTTGGTCTAGAAGAGCTACAGAATTTAATACCTGCAGCCCCTGCCCAGCGTGACTTCTTAAATAATTCCTGTTTTTCCACCTAACCAAGATGAATCTGCACCCTGCAGAAAGCAATGACTGCCCCTAAGTACAGAAGTAATATTTATTTGCTAAAAACAGTGTGACTGTTTTGCCCATCTCCCTTTAAATCTTTACAGAATGTGTAGAAGAAGGCATTTGGGCCAGCTCCAGCATTTTCTCAAACTTTTACATTAATGTAAACACACAGGAAAGGGGGGGACCGTGGAACCTTTTTCCTCACCACAATACAAGGACTCAACCAAACTTTTTCCTGCTTGTAGCTTCACATACAAGACTAATTTGTTCCAGCAAATTTCAATTCCTTTTACAGATTTCTGCAATATAAACACATATGCGGGGAAATCCATCTTCTTGGAAACCTTTAACTTCTGATCCAGAAAAACACTGAAAATTAGCAGGTGTAGTAATTTATGTACTTGCCTGTCAAGTATCTGATATTCACTGTCAGATTTGTACAGTGCCACCAGCCTGGACTCCATCAAAATGTAAATCTTCCCGGTGGCCTTATCTAGAATATAAAATAAAACAGGAGTTTCACAAATCTCAGTTTAATCCCCTCATTTGCACCATTATGACACTTTCAGTGTGTGCAAGGTGGTTATCACTGCAACGATAAAACTGCCCAGAATAATCCTTCACTTTCCAGCTACTTCTTCCGCACACAAGCCGTTAAGGAACTTTCCAAAGGCTAAGCTTAAACAGAAACCACGGGATGAAACCCAGTCCACTGATTCTCAGTGTGTTTTGTTGTTGCAGAGGCAGAAATACCTTATCTTGTCTGTTACTGCTGAGCCAAATAAAAAAGCAATGGAGAAGTTTCAGCAAATGCAACTGAAACAGAGGGAAACAATTGGAAAATGGACAATTACTACATAAAATCAATATTATTAAGTTGTAAGGTAATGACTGCACTTTATGCAGCCTTCCTGAGATTTGTTATTTCAGTTACATGCTAGACTTTCTTCATAAAAGAAGTAACAAAGGAAGTTAATACCAAAAAAAAAAAAAAAAAGTGAAATGTTGTGAAGAAAATTCATTTTCTACCCCAAACCACTCTGAATTGCTAACTTCAATGACAAGTTTTATTCAGGCTGCTACCCTGCCAACTCAGTCAGGGTCACTGTCCCACAGCAGCAAGCCAAAGACATCCAAACCCAACTCAGCCCATCAGGCAAGTGAGGTGTTATTTCTAAAAGTACCCAGCATTTCTTTTTAATATGACCAAATTCACATTAAAACTTCTGAAAACAGACACATACTTAGCTCTCTTAACAGAAAGAAAACCCAAGCACGTGGAATTCACTGCAAAGGCCTGCACACTTCATGTTTAACATCACCTTAGGCACACATCAGCTTCATGTGGCTATGTTAGAACTGGAAATTAATACTCACTATTTTATTTTTTTAAAAAAAAGGAGAGGGTGTTTGTCGATGAAGGTATAATTAAAGACTACAAACACACACAGACCTTTTTTATTCTTTTCATCTATTAGTATTTTTTTAAGGAATAGTCCTAACAATTCATGTTAAATAACAAGAGCAGAGCAATTGGAAATCATCAGCCACACCCAAAGTGGATCTCATCCTTCAAACTACCACTGGTCCAACCCTAGAGAAGTTCTGTAAATTAACATAAGCCAGTCTAAAATACAAAACCTAAGTACATATTCAGAGGCACCGAAGGAAGAGGTGCTCTCTGGGTGTCCCCTGCAGTTAACACTTGCCTCTCAGTTTGACATACTGCAATTCTGGGTTAACACAAAGGGCCAGATTGCTGGGCAAGGTCCAGGGAGTCGTGGTCCAGGCAACAAGAGACACACTGGGATCTTCTTCCAGTGGGAAGCTCACGGTCACTGAAGGATCCTGAACATCCTGAAAAACAAGATAAAGTCCAAGGGTAAAGAGAGAGGGCAGCAAAAAGGTTTTACTGCCTGTGTTAGTGAGAAAATGGGAATCTAAGATGCAGTAACTCTCACTGCCATGCACCCAAAGCTCTCTTGCAACTGGCCTAGTCCATCCCTGTAATCTGTAATGGAAAAGGTGAAGTGGCAGCATTCAATGAGAATAGAGCACCAGTTCCTCATTACACCAGTGCAGTCTGGCAGTCCAACAAGGCCACAGGGGTAAAATCTCCCACTAGCAGGGAGATATGGGGATTTGCTGCCAAAACACCAAAGAAAGAAAAGCGCAGCTCCTTTAGGTACCTCTTATAACCCCATTTTCAAAGTTTAGAACCAATCTCAAGGGCCAGGAAGATCAGCAGTCTATCAGATACTGCTAAACAAAGCCTTTTCCACATTCTCTTCTACAGCCAGGGATCAGGAAGAACAGCCATCACATAAAGTGACTCCTCTCTAATTAAAAAGCTGTTGCTAACAAGGGGGGAAAAAAACATTTGGGGCACTTAAAAACAAGAGCACGTCAATATTTAAAAGAAACCTCAGGGAAGGACACCTTCGTCAGCTACTCTGTAAAATTTCACCTTCAAATGAGTCCAGAAAATCCCCCGCAAACAAGTTTTTCTTTCAGCCAAGTACAACCCTATTCAGTCACTTCACATTTCAGATATGATGAAAAGCTGCTTGTAAAAGCAAGTCTAATCCTGCAAATGTGAGCATTTCACTATGAAATTCAAAATGCCGACTCAGGGGGTGCCGTGCACGCCGGCCCCGAGCACAGAAATAGGTCCTGTGGCCTGGGCACGTCTCGTGCGAGGCGCTCTGGTTTCCATCCAGCATCATGGAACAGTTAATGGCATCATGGGACAGGCAGCTATTTATGTCTGAGCTGAGGGCTGCTCCAGAGGGAATTTTCTGTGAACATCTGGTGCAGTCAACAGTAAAACATAAATATTACATAAGCCGTGGCCTGCGCTCAATACCGGGCAGAGATGGAGCTCTGGGTTCTGTCTGCACCGAGCGCAAGGCAGCACTGCAGGCTACGCCCTTTGCTTGCCGAAGCACTCAGCTCACCAGGTAGATAAAAACAAGTGGCAAAGCATAAAAAATACCATCCAGGCTGACAGGTTATGGCACTGGGTAGTGTTTTAGCTGTTAAAACTTCACCTGCAGACGCCACTTCTTCGGTTTAATGCAACACCAGCTGCTGGTATCGTTAACCCAAGTGTGCATTAGACACCCAGCTGTGGTTCTGAACATGCTTCTTGTGTCCTCCTGCTCCTGATCCGTGTCCCAGCTCTCAGAGGATCAATAAACAACAGCTTTCCACTGTGAGAAAGGCAAACGCTGCCTCACACCCAGAAGAGACTGTGCTCACCAAGAATAAATCCTGTCAGCTCACAGACCCACAACTTCCAAACACCACTTCTAGCAGATAAGAAAGAGAATTTTTGCATGGAGTGGCAGAGCAGCGTCCCACCCACACACACCTCTGGTTCTAGAGTAAGAAACAGCACCCAAATACTTCATCAAGACGCAAGAAGAGGAAAAAAAAAGAGCTTTAGCTTTATGGAAAAAGAGAACACACACACACACACACAAACCCTCCAAAAATAGGCTTTGTTCTAAAGAAAGCTCATTAAACTGAGCCTGTGTGAAATGTCAGTTAATAAGGACAAGAAAAGTAAATTATTTCAGTTGTCAGACAGTCACAAATATCAAGATATTTTTGCAAATCTCTCTTTCATAAATCACAAACCGTTTTTTCTTCAGTATAAATACCCCTCAGCAATACAGAAAGCTCTGGTATTGTGGGCTGCATTGTACTACAAGTCTATTTAAACATTTGTTTTAAAACCACTATTTTTGGCCAGAAAACTGGCCTTTTTTAGGCAAGATGTAGAGACCAGATGCACAATCTGTGCTAGCGCTCTGCTCTCACAATGCAAGTGAAAGATTTACAATATAATGACAGAGAGGCCTGGGTCAGGATTGGAAAGAATACAAAACCTCTATCCACAAACTAACGTGGAATTTGGAAAATTGGGACACAAGTTCTGCCTTTACATCCATGAACGTGAGTTTGTTGCAAGCGAGAAGCTGCACTTGCCTTATCTTGTCGTTCACTTTTAAAGGAACATTTTATAAACCACAGTAAACCATGCATTATGTAAGAAAAAACATTTTATGGCGTCTCTCAATCTAAATTAATGATTCTTAGAAGAGCCATTATCCTACTGCTACAGAGTCTTTGACATTCCTTATGAATCCCCTCACAGAAGATTCAAACTCTGCCAAAAACCCTCTTCTTTTCAGATGTGCACAGACAGGGACAACTGCAGCTCTCCTCTGAAAATTCAGCATATAAATCCACCACTGCAATATCACCTTGAGAGCCCAGAGAGGGAGGAATTTACCCCAGTAAAACAAAGTGTGTACTTGAAATATCTGTAAGTAGTAAACAAGGAAGAAGTCCAAAAATCAAGTGATCCAAACAGATACAGTAAAATATGATAAAAATTAACCCATTTACCTAGATTTTTACTACCAGTTTAGAGTGTAATGACATGCTTAGGTACAGCCAAGTGAAAAGTACTAAAGCTTTTCAAATCCAAACAGAATAGAATAGAGAAATCTGATTGCAGCTTACCTTGTAGTTCTGATGGGACTCAAAATTGGACAGTGGGGTGTTGCATGCAGTTGAAAAAGGCATGACCTTAACCCCTCTGTACACCAGTCCTTTGTCATAGAGTTGCTTGAAAACCCACCTGGAAGTACACAAGGAACAAGGAATAACTTGGTGTTTCAAATTTAGTAAATAAACTGCAGAATGGGGTTCCTGCTCTAGCTGGAGTTTCTTTCTGAATTATACCTTTTTTTTAAAAATCCATCATCAACTAAAGACAATATTTGTAAGTCAAAAGGCAAAGAGATAATTGATTGCAAATGCATTTCTGGCAGATTTTTAGCTTTAGCTGGTTCTAGCAGCTTGGTATTCCATGCACTGGCTGCATAGCACATAAATTAATCAGCAATATGGATTCGTGTTCCATCTAAATAGCTTCTCGGATTTCCTGAATACAAAGATCACCTGAAATCTGAACAATTAACAAGGCTGAAATCAGCTGTAATTTAGAGAAGAGACACGCAGTGACATGGCTGCTCACTTCTCACATGATCTGAAGTTTCTGCTGCAGCCACCAGTGCTACAAAGAGACACAGACAGGTCAGAGCCACCTGCAGCCCACCCCGAGCAAATCCTGAGAATCCAAGAGCATTTTACACAGGAGGGCACCATTAACCACGAAAAATGATGAACTCAATTTTACGGTGCCGCAATTCAATGGTCTCCTTTGAACTCAGATCCTCTCCAAGATCAGTCTCACACCAAGCTTTAACTCTGCCTAGGAAATCATCAGGACAGCTGGATCTTTATGTTTTCTTGAAATAATCAAGACAGCAATATTACAAATATTACACTTAATATTACACTGACAAATGGAGTCAATGCTCGAGATGAATGGGGGCTGGAAGAGAAACACTTCACACAGCAAAGTGTCCATCTGATGGACAAACCCTGAATTCTCCAGGGTTTCCTAAAGGATCATCAACATTTATCAGCCTCTCAGGTCTCACTGTCTTGCACACTCAGTGGCACAGCCTGCAGGCTGTAAGCAGGAGAGGGCAAGCCTTAAATAACCCTGCCAACTTCAGCTCACAGATCAGAGCTGCTGCACAGCCTCGTCATTTTGAATCTCACACAGAAACTGTTAAACTCTGCTGACTTTAAAAGCGCCTTTATCCAAACTATGTTTTCAAACCATCCTGATCCCTTTTCTGGGTCCCTCTGCAGATAAATAGCTCATTGCTAAGCAACCAACCCCATCCTGGCAAGCAGCACTTTTTTCTGCAGGCTGTCATTTTGTGCTTGAGAATCTGGACCTGTATTTCAGTCAGTGTCTTGTCTTCTATGCTTGAAATTATCATCTTTAACAAAAACCACAAGCAGACTATTGCACTGATTTTATCTGTAGCCCAAAATAAGAATATCAAAAGACATGCCCTGGCTTGCTGACATGGAAGTCCTATGGTGCCTTAATCAGAATAATTATGACACTGCAGATTAGGCAGCTGGAGAGAATATAGAAAGTCACATGGAAAAGATGGGCAGTCCACTCAGATTCTTCCATGGGCCTCCAGTAGAAGTCAACAACTCTCCTATGAGTGGTCACTAACATCAGAACAATTACATAATCTGAAGTCTGAGATGGAAAAAGCCTCAGAGACCCTCAGCAGTTTCAAGTTCTGCCACAGAGCCAAACCCAGAAATCTCTCAGAGCTCTGCACGCCTACCAAAGGTGTCTTACCTTACACACAAACTCCAAAGAAACCTCGTTCAACCGAGAAATGTCACCCACAAGCAAGATGTGATTGCCTGACCCCCAACCCAAATATGAAACAAAGCAGTGAGTGACTATTTTACAATGGAAATTTTAAGTTTATCAACATAGACTTGTATAAATCTAGATGTCTTATAAAATTGATCCCCAAATACACTTTCGCCAGCTTTCAGCATATAAATTTGAGCTGGCTAACTGCACAAGTTTTTGTGGGAGTTAAAAGAACTTTAAATGTATGCTTACCCCCTCAGAGCATAATGCATGCAGCCTGTGACAAGTGACAGCGTTCCTCCTGAAGGTGTTCTATTTGCCTTTCAAAACCAGTAACTAAAATACCTATAGAAAAAGGCTCCACTTTACTTTCTATAGAACACTGCCTACTAACAGCACACAAAAACTACTCAGAGAAACACTGAATATTTAATTCAGCTGTAAATATAACTGTAAACTCGGGGAGCTGCTCAGGAAAGGTGAGCACTACTCGGAGCTGCCAAGCTCCCAACCCAGGCTGGCGTCTCCCTCCTGTGGCAATCCCACCCCATTGCACAGCCCGGCTCCAGCTGTGCCCTGCAGAGCAGGGAGGGCCTTCCACACCACATCCCTCTCCTGAGCTCCTCACAGGCCACAGCCAGCACTCGTCTGGAGTCCATCGCAGCCTGTCCCCTCACACAGCCGTAACGGAATCAATAGAATTATAACTGAGTCAAGACTGCTGTTTGATGCCATAGCCCTCGATGCCACTACAAAAGCTCTTTTGTCATCCCAAAAAACACCTAAAAGGCTTCCTTAGCAAAAAAGCTTCTGAGAGTTGCTGGTGTGTGACCATCAGACCTGCAGAGACGATTCCCAGAGAGATCCCTGCAGCAGTGCCCACCTGAAACACAGCACCTGCCAAAGATGAGCCTGGTTCTAACAGTGAGAGGTCATGGTGGTGATCATGTTTGGCTTCAAAAGTCATCACAGTATTTTAGACAGTAACTTCACAAAACATGGTTTAACTCATGTTTGAAAAATGCTGATGACACTTTGCAAGAAAAAGGGCCTCACGTTTGCAAGCTAAAACTGAAACTGCAGTGCTATCTGAAAAAAAAAATAACCTAAGGAAGCCACAGAGCTCCTTTCTAGTGACAAACAAAAGATTTACTCACAGAAGTGAGAAATCAAACCCTGTTCCTCTAATTCTGCTACATTTCTCCTCAAACATAAATAAATTTAGTTGCATCCTCTTGGCTGTGGGAGCAGAACTCAGACCTTTACTGAAGAAAAATGTGGTTTGGGAAAAGGTGAAATTCAAGATGCATATTTCAGCTTCTTGTTAAGAGAGAATCTGGTCCCTAAAGGTGCAAGGAATGTTTAATTTCCAAAGTGATACCGGTTTGTTGCTCCTGAAGTGCCATGAGGGGATAACACAGCTGGTTCAAGCCCAGTCAATAACAAAGCCTTGCTCTCTCCAGAACTCCCGAGAAACCAGAACCTTGCTGCAAGATTGGTTCCTCCAAGCCACGCACACAGCACACAAACACCACATGGATATAATCAAACTCCTGCAAAGGCAGGTTTTACTTCCAAAAGATACGGAATCAGTCAGTGCAGCACTCCAAACACCCCTGGCATCCCACACAAAATCCAACATCTCTGGCTATCCTCAGCAGATGCAAAAGCAAGCTGCACTTCTCAAACACGTACATCCAGTTCACATCAAAGAGAAGGATTTGATCTGGGAGCTTCCCAAGTTCTCAATGCCATTCCTTTGGGGGATCAAGGGGCTCTGTCTGCAATGACCAATCCAACCTTTCCAGAAAACTAACCCATTACTAACACTGAGATTTATTTTCAAACACATTTAAAGTGCTTTCCCCCCTTTTTCTCTCTTTAAAGAAAAAACACCAGTAACTGTAAACAGTTCTGTGGGCATTAGGACAGCAGGATCTAGAGGTCTATAATTTCAGCATATCCATGGTTTACTTTAGGTAAATGGACAAAATTATTGCTGTGTGACCTCACATCAGTTCACGTCAAGATGAACCAACAATTTTATAGCCTCTGTAGGCCTATCAAACAAATCCAGGCATGAACAGCATGCTATGGAAGAAGCCCTGTCATTTAAAAATTCAGCAAACACTGCATCCTAACAGCACCATGGGAAGCAAAGCTTCTGAGGAAAAGGTTTTCCTGCGACTCATAAACAACACTTGAAAGACAAGATAAAATCAAAAAGAAAGCAACAAGCAAAAACAGATGCTTAGGGAC
>VYZQ01008830.1:0-25440 GCA_013400655.1 Mystacornis crossleyi
AAAAAAAGGAGTATCTGTGTCCCTGTAGCATGTGAACAACAATGTCTGGTACTGTATTTTGTGCTAGGCTTTAAACTGCAAGGGAGTTTGCCTTGTGTCCCAAGATGGGAGAGAGAGGATAAATAGATGAGAGACACTCTCAGAGACACGTAAAATAATGTAGCTATTGCATGGCAGACACTCTCGCTAAACTAATACAAGGAATTAAAAAAAAAACCAAAAGGAAATGTTTGAAATGGATGCAGATTTAGCTTTGAATCATGTAGGGACTATATTGCCATAGGCCAGGAAAATAGTTATTAAGTGTTGCACATATGTATGTAGTACATATACAGGTACAGCAGTGTGCCCAGGTGCCCAAGAAGGCCGATGGCATCCTGGCCTGTATCAGGAATGGTGTGACCAGCAGGACCAGAGCAGTGATCATCCTCCTGTGCTCAGCACTGATGAGACAGCACCTTGAATTTCCTGTTCAGTTTTGGGCTCCTCTCTACAAGAAAGACACTGAGGTGCCGAACTGTGTCCAGGGAAGGCAAATTAAGCTGGTGAAGGGAAGGGCCTGGTGCACTACTCTGATGAGGAGCAGCTGAGAGAGCTGGGGGTGTTCAGCCTGGAGGAAAGGAGGCTCCGAAGGGGGACCTTATTGCTCTCTGCAGATACGTGACAGAAGGGTGTAGCCAGGTGGGAGTCGGTCTCTTTTCCCAAGTAATAAACAACAGGACAAGAGGAAATGGCCTCAAGTTGTGTCAGAGGAGGTTTAGATTGGATATTTGGAAAAGTGTCTTCACTCAAAGGGTGTTCAGACATCAGAGCAGGCTACCCAGGGAAGTGGTGGAATCACCATTGCTGGAAGTGTTCAAAAACCATGTAGATATGGCACCTGGGGACATGGTTGAGTGGTGGGCTCGGCAGTGCTGGTTTAACAGTTTGGCTTGGTGACCTTAGAAGTCTTTTTCAGCCTTAACTGTTCTATGATTCTGTGATTGCCACGTACCTGGGATGATCTCTGTTTTTGTGACTTAAGTGTTGCGTTTGTCCAAATCCTTCACCTTCCCTTGCTGTCGTGAAGAAAGAGGGGCCAGTCTTACCTCCTCTGTCATGAAAAGGGGCCTTGACTGGCAGCAGAGGTTTCTCCCTAAATACCTATGGTACCTGGAACTGCTTGGCCTGACCTCTCTTGACCAGGCTAGCAGGAGACTTGCTGGCTTAGCTGTGGCATGGGACATGTCTGTAAAGAGGATGGGTATTTTTCCTTAAATGGTGTTCCTGTTCAGTGATGGTGCAGAAAGGAGTCTTCCTTGGGCCTTTAAAATATTTCTGGCCTCTCAGCCTATGGTAAAGCTTATCAGAGGAGGTGAGAACTCTCCCTTGTAGAAAACTTATCTCTGCCTCCTGGCTGTGTAAATAACTGGTATGGTCAGGTTATTCAAAAGCAGCTACTTCAGATCCTCTTACTAGCTAGGATTGAAAACACCATATATTACTGTGGTAGAAGCCATAATGAGAGAATTTTCCTCACTTGTTCCAGCTGGAGGGATTTGGGGTTTTGGCTTACACACTTTGGATCTGGAAGCTAATTAACCTAATTATGCATCCATAGAATCATAGAATGGTTTGCGTTGGAAGGGGCTTTAAAGATCATCTCCTTCCAACCCCCTTGCCAGTTGCCACGGGCAGAGACACCTTTTTACATCTTGGCCTCTTAAATTAAAACTACCTCGTGGTAGAGGTGCAGTCAGCTTTGCATTTTAGAGATAGATGAAAATGGAACTGAATGTATGTAACTGAGAGTCACAACCTGGCTATTTGTTGATGGGACCAGTACTTCCCTAGTACCTAAATCTAAATAGATCAGCTCCTCTTGAGGTCTGTCCAACTCTTTGCCAAATCAGGAATCCTCTGCTATGTTGTCATTTGAGATCAAAATAAGCAAAGCCTTTTATTCTGCAGTTTACGAACATACGGAATAGCAGGTTTTAGGAGCTCTTTGTTGAATTCCTCTGGAAAAAGCGAAGAAGAGATTACACAGGAGATCCTCAAAAGTACTCAAAAAGACACAAAATTTGTACTGCATTAATGTTCAAGATCCAGCTGGGAACTTTCGAAATTCCATCCATCTTGAAATTTTGGTTTACTTAGGTATTTGCATTCTATCTGCTGTGCCTAGCCTGAGTGTGCAGTATTCATTAGTATATTGAGCCTTTTCTTCACCTCATTGGGAAGCCACAAGGGGTTGGAACAACACCCAATTTATGACTGAGGCTTCCCGTTGCAGTTCCTCTGTGGCAGGGTCGGTAACAAACAAAGACCTTTCTGCCTCTCCTAAGATTTGCACCAGCAAGTAGGTGCTAGAGAGTGGCATCACTTCTGTCTATTCCTCCTTTCCCTCTCCAACTTTTTTACATCTTTAGTTTTCAAAGAAATCACGACATTGTGCACAATCTTGTTAGTTCCCCCTCACCCCTGTAATTTCTGAGCCTGAGAGCTGACCCACTGTAGTGCTCTACTCCATGGAAAACCTACTCAAGCTGGCAGCAGTCTGCAGGACAGTGACTTCCCAGCACAAGCTGCCCTTGCCCACCCAGGTAGGGAAGGTGGAAGGATGCCTGGGGATGCCAGGGAAGGGAAGGAGAACCAGGATCTTTGTGGCAGGGAGCGTGGGATGGTGCCAGCACCTTTCTAGGACACTGACTAGTGTTGCTACTCTTACAGCAACTTGCCTGCCCCACGTTTGAATGGAGACCTAGGAAGTGTTTGAATGGGATGGGACTAACAAGAAGTGCAAACGTCATTGTCAGCAAGGTGTGGCTTGTACATGGTCTGGGCTTTAGGAGCAGGGCCTGGAATAAGGTAACACAGGCATTTCTAAAAATTATCTGAGTTTACTTAGGAAACTACTTGCATATACTCCCTCCCCCAGTGCACATAGGTGAAATTTCACCTCTGGAACCTGATACTGGTGCATAAATTTCAAGTCCTTCCTAAGTGCCCCTCCTATCTGACATCAAAATTTGTTGCTCTATTCTGCTGAGTTAAGTCCCAGGTCTTAAATTTTCCTCTTAATTTTTAAATAGGATGTTAAAAGACATACTTTTCACTGCTGCTTTTAATGCCATTAGGAAGAGATTGTCTCAGGATAATGTGGATATATTAGAGGCTGTTGAATTACAGTGTAGCATTTAGAGGATGAAAAACTGTATAATATTATTAATTGCTTTTTAAAAAGAAAACTTAGGTACTTATGGTTCCTTCCTTCTTGCCAAAGCCATATTTACTGATGCTAGATATTTCCTTGACCTGTCTGTACAATGCAACGAGGCAGAGCAAGAAGACAGTGCTGTTTAAACAACAGTGCTATATCCAGAAAGGGCTCCGTTACTACCTCAGTCTTTAAAAATGCCCGTTTAACACATTCTAGAATCACACAGAATGCATTTGTGCTTCCTCTTTTTATTAACCTTTGCTTTGTCCTTCTGTTCTTAGTTTTGCTCCCACACATTAGTGTGGCTATATTTGGAGGCAAGATGAGTGAAATCATTGGAAACCTAATAAGAGTTTGATCTATGAAGACTGCACAGAGAGGGGCAAAAAGAACAGCTTGTGCCACTTTCCTACACAGGAATGCTGCATACATCACGGGAAACCATCAGCGTGGGTGGAATACTTTAGCTTGTTTGTCAATGTGAAGTGTTTTGAATAGTGTCATTGAATATAGCAAAATCCTTATTTTCATAGGCTAGATAATCCCTTGTGTTTTCTTAAACAATGCACTAAAATGGTCCCTTTCTGGCAGACAAAGAGAATAAAGCAGGACTCATTATTGTAGTCCTGCTACAGCAAACAATTGTATACAGGAGTGCAGTGGAGGCAAAAATGTGGGTTGCAGAGGGTTTATATGAATACTTAAAACCAGCTCTGGAAGTGGCCCAGCTACACTATACATAGGTTGTTTCGACCTGTAACCTTACGCGCCTGCATCCAGGAGGAACACAAAGCTAACATGATTTATGTGTTTTCAGGTTTGGCTTAGAAAAAATAATTTTAATTAGTTCAAAGCAAGCTGTCTTGAATTACCTCACATTTACCTTGGGGAGAGGAGGAGGGAGGGAGGGCCAATATGCAGGTAGTCAGGGTGGAACAGGTGATACATGTATGAAAGCTTGTTACCTTGTGCATGCTCTTGCCTTGCAGTAAATGAACTTGCTCCTATTAGCAAATCTGAGTCATTTTAAATCCCTAGGGGATCGAAAAAGCTCACTGTGTATTTGAGTAAATAGAGTATGCAACTTTGTTTGCCTGCAAAACATCCCCTTCCCTTTCTGGCTTATTTTCACTTATTGGTTAGTTGTACCACCAATACACATTAATTTACAGAATTATTCCTTTGGCTCCTGCTTCTGCAGTATGATCCAGCTCATTATGAGGCAAAGAAGTAGGCTTAAGATGTTAGTACTTGACTGTCTGGTGTTCCCTGGTTGTTGTTCCAAAAGGGTATGTTTGGGCAGGCTCGTTTTGCAGCATGTTTGGCACAGAACTGGTACAACTGGGTGGCTGGAGTTTGGAAAACTTGGGAGGAGAGATTCATCTTATCCTGAATGTGCATGTTGTATAGATTAATTTTACAGGCATAATCATGTGCTTATCTATTAATGTATTTACAGTGTCACTATTGGAAATAGCTAGTGCAGTCATCTATGAATACAGCCCTCCATGGGGATGCCACATCAAGGCCTGGTCAAGTCACTCTGTAAAACACTCACTGAAAGCTGCTGTGGGGCAATTCGACAATTGGGGGTAGCTACAATTCTGCTGTGCTGCCAAGAATTCTGATAGTGGGGCTGTTCCTTCAGCAGTGAAACGTTCCTGCTTGTTTTCAAACAGGCTTAGAAGAGGGTGCCACAATGGAAGATGTGTATTTGGCATCGGTCGAGACAGACCGAGGCATGAAGGAACAGCTGCGGCTTTATGACACCAGGGGTCTGCAGGAGGGCGTGGAATTGCCCAAACACTATTTCTCTGTGGCTGACGGCTTCGTTCTGGTGTACGCCGTGACCAGCCTCGAAGCCTTCCAAAGAGTCGAACTGCTCAAAAAGGAGATCGACGTCTTCAGAGACAAAAAGGAGGTAAATGCATGGTTGGCTAATTGCTGTGTCAGTGATAGGAAGTAAAGGTTGCAAAGCCCAGCTTTTGTTTCTGTAAACGTTGCGTACAAGGAAAATGAATGCACCCACAGCCTTGGGCAACCCAGCAAAAAAGAGGCCTTCTCATGCCAGGGAAGCCTAATTCACATGCCATGCAGGTCATGCAAAAGAATGCCTTTTTTTTTCTCCATGTCCTTATTTCCTCTACTACAGCTAAACTTCAGTCAGCTGAATGCACCAGCCAGGACACTTTCGACTAATAAAGCATATGGTCTACAGCAGTGTAGCTCATATGTTTTTTTAGATATTGTACAGGGGAAGTCAAGTGCATAGAATAATATAACGAAGGGTATTATCTTTGTTTGTTTTGTATTCATGTACTTGATGGCTTACAAACTAGTGTAATTGACAATGGGTCTCCCAGACATTAGTCAATTGGCAAAGCAGCTTTAATGTATTTTAACAACCATATTGAATCAATTCAATTGTGTGAAATGACTGCTCTATTTTCCCTTAGAAAGCAGCTAGTGTTTTCAGCTGACAGTGTTCCAGCTTAGCTAAACAAATATAACTTGCATGTGGCATTAGCATTATGGCTTTTCCTACAGTATCTTTATATTCTCGAGTAGTTTTTCCTGTTAAATGTCCTTAGCCTACAGCTTTCCAAACACCTGTTTTATGCTGTTTAAAAGAAAAAAAATGCGTGAAGAATTAATTGGATAATGGTAGGGAAAGACTTTGCAAAAATGTAACTTGTTTTGTACTGACAGCACACAGGGTGGCAGAGGAAGGCAGGCTCAAGTTTGACGGCAGACAAATGTGCAGTCACAGGAGCGGTATGTTCGGTGGTAGTAGGGCTGGTGTGAGCTGCAGACTGTCACGTATATCAGGGATGCAGGAGTCAAGCATAACTCCCCTGCAGGGCAAGGAAAGGTGGACAAGCAGGAAATTTTTCCCAGGCGGTGTGTTTTGTGAGGGCCCTGATTTGTTACTACACAGCATGTTGTAATGCAGAGAGGGAGTCACAGCCCCAACAGGATCTGTGTCCCGCTCTTCTGTGTTACCTGGCAGAACTCTCCTCTCTCAGTGCATGAAGGTATTTTAGAAAACAGCCAGTTTGCTCATCCTTTTGGAGAGCTTAAAATTGTGATTTTGACTGAGGCTAACATAGTTTAAAAAGGTGGTGGCCAGAGTAAGATTGATAAAATAGTTTTCATTCCTGTGATTTCCAGAAAAAATAGGCTTTGAGGTGTATGAGGTGAGACCAGGAGTCCTACCTTAAGGTAACTGTTAATCAGCAGATTAATGATTCTATGACTTAAAGTCTGGGCTCTGCTAGAATGAATTCTTTACTGAATTGGGGATGTGTCTCCACACAGGGTGCTTCTGAGCTGGCAGAACTTCAACCTGTTGAGTGGCACAGTCCCCTGTTGTGTGGCAGATGACAGAAAGCACTGATGGCTGGTTCCTTGCCTCTGCTGGCTGTGGGGGCTCTCCAGCATGCACCTTAAAGCCTGGCCAAATTTTACACTAAATAGAGGTTTTGTTCTGTTATACTGACAGAGCTTTGCCACAGCTAAAATTCAGCTGGAGCATGCGGTAAATACATATGAAGATTACTGCTTCTTTCAAAGCCCTCAAACCCACCCCCAAAACAGCATTTTTCCAAACACCTTGGACTGCTGTAGAAAAGAAAGGAAGCCTCAGACCTCACAGGAACAGGACAAACATCTCTAGCTGCAAAGAAATAGAAGGCATTCTGGAGTTAGCCTGATGAACAGCCAAAAGCAAGAAGTGTGGCCCCAGCAAACCCCACAAATCATCAGCAAGAGAGGACTTTATCACTTGATCTTTGTCAAACCACTAGTGCCGAGATGAAAACAGAGTTTGACTAAGGACCTTGAGCTAAAAATGTAGGCATGGTTTCCCCTAAGAGCTGGTGCTGGTAAAACATTTTTAGAAAACAGTTAACTTAAAATAAGTAGGAGCAGTAGCTTCACGTGGCCAGCACTGCCTTTGGCACTTCCTAGAGCTGAAGTACTGGGAAGGCTTCATGTACTTACTGAGCTCAGCCACCCTGGACTGTTTGGGTGATACACAAGTCACTTGATGGATCCTTACAGCGGCAGATCTGAGTTGATAGCGCTGTGCTGCTCTCCTTAGCTGGCCAGCTGCTCTTGAAACTGCTCCCAGAGGACGCTCCTGGTGCTTATCTGCCCCTTTCAGCAGACTGTCCCCTTCAGTCCTTCGCATGGCTCTTGGTGCCTAGGGCTGGGCTGAGCTGGGAGCCGGCAGGGCTGAGCTGGGAGAGGGGCCCCACAGCCCAGCCCACCCGGGCTGCTGGCACGGTTGGGGTTTATTTATATGGAGGGATGGGGCTTGGGAAAGAAACAAACAAGGCAAAATCCACCACTGAGGGGTCCCCGCTTTCTCTGCTGCTGTGCATTTTTTCATCTCTCAAGCATCCGCTGCTGTGACCTACTCGGATGTCATGCTCTTATCACTTGTCTAGGGCAGCTCACTTGCCAAGTAAGTGGAGAATAGGGCTGCTTAACTTTGGATCTCCTGGGTATTGTTTCCCTTCAAGCAAGCATCGGGGGTGGGGAGTGGGGTGGCGAGAAGGGGAAGTCTTGCATATCCTATGATGAAAACAAGCTTCCAACCCAGAAGCAGATGAAGCTAATTCAAATCCCAGACCCTGATCTTCCAAACTACATGCAACTTACCTTGTGCCAGTGCTAAATTACAGAACAAGTCTGAACTGTGTTGCTACTTGCCCGCTGTTTAAAAGGATTGTGACTGGCGGATGGTTTTGGTATAAAGCTCACCCTACCCTCTTGTTTGGTTTGTAGGTTACAGTTATTGTCTTGGGAAACAAAACTGACCTCCTGGACCAAAGGCAAGTGGAAACAGAAGCAGCACAGCAATGGGCAAGGGCCGAGAAAGTGAGACTGTGGGAAGTGACTGTGACAGATCGGAAAACACTGCTTGAACCCTTCACCTTCTTAGCTAGCAAACTGTCCCAGTCCCAGAACAAATCAACATTTCCCTTGCCGGGAAGGAAGAGCAAAGGGAATAACTGTGATAACTAGACTAGCTTAGCATTGTCTCCTGCTGCCAGGTCATAGTCTAAGTCCTTTTTGTGCCATTTGCCTCTTGCAGTTTCACTTAAAGCAATAATGTCATTCAGCAATAAAATCAGCAAGCTTATAGCTAAGAGGTATCCTTCCTTCTCACAGACTTGGCTTGAAAAAGCTGCTGGTGGTAAAAGCCTCAAAAAGCTCTTTATGGGAGCAGTTATTTTGCAACCAGAATTATGAAGGCGGAAGGGATAGATGGATACCTCTCTAGCGGGGGCTTTTACTATGCCTGGGTATAGCCATGTTGAGGGACAAATCAACAAGCTTACCAGTATATAATCCCCCTGCAGATCTACAGCCTGTAGTCACAAAAAGTATTAGCTGCAATAAAGCATTCAATTTGGAAAGGTGATATGTGTGAAATGGCAACAGTTCTTTTACCTTGACCTTAAACAGGGACCCAGGGCTTTTTGATGCTGCAAGAGGCTGAGATCTGTATCTTGCTGTAGGAAAAGGGTACGGGGCAGGAGGAACAATTACCAGATTTAGCCACTGATGTTCTGCTAGCATCTGGAAGAAAAAAATCCCAACAAAATCATAAAAAAAACTCCCCACATCTTCTGGGAAATAGTAGAAGAGATCTACTCCAACCTGAACCTTGTCAACAAAGTCTAGTAAGCATTGCTTTCAGGTCGGGAATTCATTTGTAGAAACCAGAAAAGCCCTCAGAGCACTCATTAACTGAATGGCAACCTAAGGACAACATAGCTACGTCCGCTGCAAATCAGTTACATTCCCATAGGTGGTAATTTTACTGAGAATTGTACAGATCAGTTTTGTATGCAGGAGGTCTTGCTGGGCTCTGCTTAGTGCACGCTTACCTGGCTGCTCAGCCAAGCCGCAGCAATCCACCCTCCCTAGGCCAGATAACAACTGGTACAAAGTGCTGTACTATGCAAGTGGGGGCTAAGGAGGGTAGGAGGCTGCCTTTTTCGAGCACCCCTGTGGCAAATGCCCAGAAATACCTGTACAAGTCACCGCAGTCTTAATGTGCTGCACGTGGTCCAGCTGCAGGAGTGTAACTGCACGTGCTGTATTTGACTCAACACTGGCAAACCTGTGCTGCAGGAATCTGCTGTCCCAGGTCAGCTTGTCAGTAAACTGAACAAAAGAGGATATATAGAGAGACAGAATGAGCAACTTTTCCCAGAGACGGGGGCCAGGTTTTGGCACCTAACAACCTCCTGTACTAATTGATGCTAGCTTTTCTTTATATTTGAAGGCAAGAACAGGGAGAGGGAGTGAAGTACCCAGTTTCTGCATTTTCCACTGAATTAATGCTGTTTTGAACAAATACTGTGAATTTCACTGTGAATCAGCAAAGCCACAAGCAATATTTGCAGTGTCATATCATAACTGCTAAATAGTGTGCTTAATGATCACAATTAAGCTTATAGTATTGCTCTTCCTGAATACTGATTAATAAAGTTTGTCAGCATTACTAAAGTCTGTCAGCATTATTAATGTCAGAGCAGCAGTGCACTTCACTAAAAATTAAGCAGGAATCCCTACCATTATAATGAAGGTAGACGAAACTGTTTATGTGCTTTGCTCAATATAGTTTGAATTGCTGTGGCCAAGGAGTAAGATAAGAGAGCAATTATGAATGAGCAAGCTCTTGTAATGCCCTGCTAGGAACATACAATTGTTTCCATTGCAACATTGCAGCTGAGTAAGCACTATAGCACGACCTCCCCCCACCTGGCCAGTCAGAGTCATTGTCCCCGGTGATGCTGCAGGACAACACTCCTTCCTCACTCATTTCCTACCGGACACACGTGTACTCCAGGCTTCTCCCTACCCAGAAGACTCCATATCTGCCTGCATGCTTGGAAAGTGGAGATGACTTCAGAGCAGCAGTGGTTCACCTCCTTGCTGCAACCCCTTACCAAGGAATGGGTCACGTTCTTCTTCTTCAGCTCTGCAGAACCTTGCTTCTGGAAAGGACTTGAATCAGCCTTGGCTCAATCAAAATAAATGAAGATGTCTACTAAAGTACACCACTAAAGCTGACCCTTGAGCCAAGGGAGTGCAGGCTGACAAGTCAGAATGAACTTAAAATGCCCGGAGGTGGAAAGAACGGGGATGACTGGTTCCTGTCCAGCTCTGCATGCTGCAGACTCGATGCCAATTCTGCTGCCAAGACTGATGTCACCTGTAGGCTGCCAGGGCTGTGCAGTGCAAATGTAGCTTGCTCACTCGCTCCCCTGGCCTCCCAGGACTCAGACTGACAATGTTTTAAGACGGACAAGAGAAAAAGGATCTTCTAAATGATGAAGGCCATTTTCCCAAATAGGTTCCATAAAGGCAAACACATTTTCTTTGATTTGGCTAAATTTAGAATTAAGATCATTTAAGGTATTCAGATTAAAAAAATCACCACCCACTGTTTTCTTTCATAAACTTACTCTGATGTTTTTCTAAATACCGTAGTGTTTTACTGACAAGTGATGGAAAATGTAGCATCTCCACTGCAAACAATGTACACACAGTGGCTGGTACTGAGTAAAAATGAAACTTGCTGTAGTAGAGTTTTACATAGGGTTAAAAAGCAAAGTACAGAGTAGAATGTAGTAGCAGAACACGTATTTTGTTCTTACTGTTCCACTGACTCAAACCCTGTTCTAGATCACTGGGATCACTTGCCTTCTGCAAAACTGGAGTCCCTTCACAAGATAATGGAGAAAAATTATTATAAAGAAGAAAAACAAATGAGTAAACTAAATCATCTTTCTCTGTTCCTCTTAAGCCTTTACCTCGCTGAATAAACACTGTACAAATCAGTCACCCCCACCAGTTACAACAGTTGATTTGACATGTCCTGGTGGCACAAAGCAAGAAGCTGGCAAAAACCTACTGAGATTAAGCCACTTACCTCTTTACTCAGGAGAGGAGTGGGAAAGACTACCAGAGATGCTCCTGGTGTGATGTAGCTATATACCAAACAGGCAAACAGCTGAGGGAGCTCATACACCAAAACATGTGCTGTGTCAAAAGACAGCAGTTCAAACGATCAGGGTAAGGTGCTGCTACCCACAGCCACCCAGCAAAGGAAAGGACATTTCTACGTAACAGATTACTTTGGACCAAGTTAGATTTGCTCTGTATCTAGATAGGAAGAGAAGTATGTAAATGAAATACATACAGAATTTATTTTAAAGTACCAAACCAAATCCGAGAGCGCAGATGACCACACAGCACTCACAAGAATGTCGCAAGGTGAAGCACTCGCCATGTGAAAATGAATCTGTGCTTCCGGCCTTTACCTTAAGGGAGTGGTCAGAAATGCCATATCCACAACGAACTGCCCTGTTGCTACATACCTCAGTGTAAACACTATGTCTCTAGGAGATAATCTTTATAGGTAGTTAAAGGATCTACAGGTTAAGTCTCCTCTATACTCCTTTACAGTGTTGTCTGCTTGCTTACCAGGACACGATTCCTTCTCCTCTTCTAGGTATGAATAGACCACTCCATCAGAAAAGCATCAAGACATTCTTTTCTTCCTGCCTCTTTCCCTTCCAGATGGCTTACACTTTTCTGGTTGTACTTTCAAACAACATGTCAGACCTGCAGAGGCACTGCTGTGAAAACTTAAGCTAAAAAGTAACTGTCATGGGCTCTG
Source organism: Mystacornis crossleyi (assembly GCA_013400655.1). NCBI lineage: Eukaryota > Metazoa > Chordata > Aves > Passeriformes > Timaliidae > Mystacornis > Mystacornis crossleyi. The sequence goes on from VYZQ01008830.1 coordinate 11,907, forward strand.
TGGCAAGTTACCTCCTCACAGCCAGGTGCCTGCACAACATTCAGTGAACAGCTGAGAAGGTCTTACGCTGTCCATTGTATGGTTGTCTAGAACTGTCTTCCTAAAATAGCAGCAGTCAGAGCACTCACTTGCAGGTCTCCCTTGTTCTTAACCATAGCATAAATCCTCCAAAGTGTACAGAGACGCCATTCTGGCAAAATGACAAAGCAAGGGACTAAGCAGAAATCTTTTCTTCTTCTTTTTTTTTTTTTTAAACATCTTTTTATTAGCACAGTAACAAATGCAGACTTAAGTAGCCCACAACATACAACCAATCCACTGAGTGACTCCTATTCCACACCTTACAGTTAAACAGCTTAAGGTATTTCACTACAGGTTACCGTAAGTCCTGATTAAACCCTTTATTCTTTTCACAAAGATAGATTGGCTTATAAAATAATACATTAACTACTTCTCATTTCATATATGAGGCCATATATTCACCTCTCCATATCACAGATCATGAGATGACAGTCTTTAAAAAGGATTTGTTAAATACCAATGTGCCCTCCACAGGGAAAAACAATCCCAACATCTTTTTACAAAAAAAAAAAAAAAAAAGGAAAAAAAGAAACTCAACCCCCAAAAAACCAAATCCCTCAAGCCCAAACAAACAAAAAGCAAAAACAGTGTGTAGAGTCTTGAAAGGACTTTTACATAAACGTCAACCTATGTACCTGTACAAAATTAAGCTGTTTTAATCTTTTACATATTGCAAGCAAACTGAAAACCAAAGAAATCTAAGAAGTTTACATTCTTCTTGGTACTATATGTGAGCTAATATTGCTGAACTAATTACAGTCTTAAAGTATGCTATTCCAAATCCTAGCTGTCTACTGTAGCAAGATACCTTAAGTTACAACAACAAAATCTTAGGAAATAAGAGACTGAATAAAATCTGTTATAGAAATACCCTACTCTTTACCAGCACCCTCCCTCCCCCCACCCCTTCAAAATCATAAGCAGCTCTTTCCATCACAGACAAATAATGTAAGAGTTTGACGAAAATCCAATTTATGTAGCGTATCTTTTGGTCCATTGTCTGGCCATTCTGTCATGCTCTGCTCTGTTAGTCATATACTGAGTGGCAATGCTTCCAACCAGGGGGTCAGCTGAAAAGGAAACACACCGCTTATTCAGACAAGTTACCAAATAAAAGCTTTTAAATAAAGCTGAAGTGTGAATTTAATGCAAGGCAAACACACAGATAAGGTACACTGTAACAATCTAAACATACTGAATTGATAATCTGTATCGTCTCTAATTTTGTGTTTTTATGGTGATGTACTGATCTGTAACTTAGTAAGAGTGAAATGCCAATAAAGTTTTAAGGAGTTTATGACAAAGCAATCAGTCATATTTTGCATTACTGAGGATTTTCACCAATTCATGCATTTCAGGTTTATTTTATTCCTTCTAAAAGTGCCTGAGATACTCATTCTAAGTGTACTTGTAACAATATAAAGCTGCCTTCAAGGAAAGATCACATCTCAAGAAGGGGTTTAATTTTTCCAACAAGTTTAGTACAGTGTGAAATCTAGCCTTTCTCTCATCTTTAGACATATAAAAATGAAACCTGTAAAACGACTTTGGAAATGAAGACATATCCCTCTTAACTAGTGTGGACAGTGGGTGGGTTAGAGCAGCAGTGACGACCACTTGTGGCACAGCTGGTCACTGTTTTTAAATGGATGATGGAAAGCAAAAGGTCAACCCCCCTGTGTTTGTGGTTCTTCAAGCTCCATTACTGAATTACTGTAGCCCTACAGACCAGTGAAGACTGGGTTTGGAAGGGGAAGGCGTTCTCATGTGCACGAGGACCACTTGTTTCCCCATGGGTCAGCCCGAGAAGCGGCAAACAGCAGGCTGGTAGGGTATATCCCCCTCCACCACCTCCAGCCCCTCTCTGACTGCCCTGGAGAAGGAAATCTGCTCCACCGGAGGCTGGAGCTGAGCTGGCCATAGCAATGGGATGAGGAGGGCCACGTTATTTAGGTGCTGGGAGGAGTGAAAGGCGGCAGGTGGACTTACCGGGGTTACAGTCTGTGAGGAGGGAGCAGATGGAGAGGAGAACTTTAGAAATGGTTAACGCTGGACTCCAGTTGTCTTTTAAAATGTCCAGGCAGATGACGCCTTGGCTGTTAATGTTACAGTGGTAGATCCTTGTCCGGAACGTTACCTGCAAGAGAGGGGTGTGAGCGGTTGTGCCGGGGTGCCACAGGCTGTGGGGAGGGACAGGACAGGAGCACCAAGCGACGGAGTGAAGCAGCGCCGGGGCGCGCCGGCCGAGCCGGGTCCCGGGCTGACCCACGCCGGGCTCCCCGGGCCGCCGCCGCCCTCTCGCGGCGGAAACAAAAAAGAGCCGGATTTAGAACAAAAACGAGTAACAGTCTCAGGAGCCAACTTCCACGGTCAATGCAAAAACCCAGGTTGTGGCGGGTTTAATTTTTTTTCCCACTTTTTTTTTTTTAAATTTAATTTTTGTCTTTTTGTTCCCAGTGACAAAAGGGCCCGGGGCCTTAACAGCAGCATTTTTCTCCTTCTGGGCTTCCAAGGATTTGTAAAATCCCCCAGGCAGCACAAGGCACTTGGAATGACAGCTTCCATCACTTCTAAGAGACTCAGCAATCAAGGGGAAGTTAGTTAGATTTACTTATTTTCGTGATGTGACCGAGCTAGGCAGCTTGTCACATAAGTTATCTGAAAGGGAAACACATGCACCAGGAGCCGTTCTCAGAACACAGTGTGACCTGCAGAGAGGCCTTACTCTGAGTGAACAGACACAACAAATTGGTGCCATTTGCATGGGTTAAGATTATGCGCATGAATAAAGGCTGGTGGGTTCACATCCTAAATCCTCAAAATCTGTCAGCTATCCACACCTAGAAATTTTATTGTCTGTTTATAGGTCACAGGAGTATTTGCAAAACACACCCGGTAAGCGTGTGGTATGACAAGAACACACTAGTGCTTTCTCTTGAGATGGGAACAGCCCACACATAAAACTTGCCAGTCAAGCCTCATTTTTTCTACTGCCTTTCTGATGCAAAAAATTTGCCTTCGATCCTCACTCTCCCAGGCTTGGGCAGTAGGCACGGGATGGGGTGACACAGCTACAGAACCCTGGTGACTGGCATGTCCCCGTGCACTGAATCCATGCAGTGTTTCCAAGAACGCTCCCGATGCACAGAGCACATGGGCTATTTTTGGACTTGCAAAAGCGGTTACTTGTCACACAGGAGACACCCACACTGCGTGCTTGGGGAGATTTTGTGCTTTGTTTCTTGTGAGCTGCTTGGATTTTGGATTAAAACAGGAAGCAAACAAAGGAAACCCCAAATCCCTGCACATTTGTGCATTATGGGGGAAACAGCAACACTACTGTGAGAGCAGAGATGTGTCACCCTCCCACACTTTCTGCAACAAGCTGCCACTCCAAAACCAAGAACTCCTGATGCTTTCTACCTAGGGAGCCTTAGAGGTATACCAGACAAGAAACCTAAATGACCTTTGTTTCCCAGATCATCTAATCTTCGGAAGAAAGGCAGCAATTACTCCCTACAGTCATGTGGAAGTCCACGTGCAGCAGCCTGAACAGTGGGCGGATCTGCCTCTGCAGTACCTGCCCCAACCCATACTATTCAGGGTAAAACACGTTCGTGGCATTTGCAGTTGCTGGCAATGGCTCTGCCCTGGGTTCCTGAGCAGCCCTCAGCCCAGCCCTGCTGCTTGCTCAGTGTTTCTGTTTGACCTGCACCTTTGGTCTCCTTCCAAGAAGGCTTCTAACTGTAAGCGAGGTAACAATTTTGACAGATTAAACACTTCCAGAAGGGGAAGCACAGAGTATTTCCAAGTTAATACAATAAGGACCAAATTAACAGAGGTCAACAGGTCTAATTTGTAAATTGTTAATCCTGATTCTCAGCACAAAAGCTAAATACTGTGTAGACAGTCTCTCAGTCCTGTTGACTAATAACTGATAACAAAGCATGAATGCTGTTTGTCTTTAAGAGTAAGATTTACTTTTTAATTATTTTTCATGAAGGAGGGGAAAGTGAAAATGCATGAAGACTCCCTTATACTTGCAGAACAGCCTGGTTCCTTAACACACCTTAAGATATAATCCTTAAGGGATATACCCATGGCACTAAAAGCAGTTTTCTCCAGTTAGAGGAACTCTACCAAGCACTGTGGAAAAAAAAAAATCTAAATTTGTTTTCACTTCAGCAGCAACTCAGAGCTAGGATGGTGTTAGGCACATGTAGGGCTGCTATTTGCCATTTACAGTTTTTGCTGATGGTACAAAACCCAGCAGTGCAGGCTGGAAACCAAATGGAACTGGAATAGGGAGAAATTAGAGGCTCATTTGAAAACAAGCAAAAATATTTAAAGTAAATGTTCATTACACACTCAAAAGGAAAAAAATTCTCACGTAAACCTAGTACATTCAGACCAAAAATCAAAAGAAACTGAGTTACTTAGAAGGTAGTGAAGAGAACAGCATGTGGAATAACAGAAAAATATAGTGTAACTGAACAATCCTTAGGAAATGTCCCACCTGAGATTACATTAATGCAGTAACTACACGGAGTTAAGAACAGCTTTTGAAAAGACATAAAAGAAGCTAATCTCAACCTTACCCTGAAGTGATAGCAGAGGTTAATTTACACAAGCAGCAGAATAGGAGTGGGTGGAAGGAAGTGGTTAGAGGTTATTAATACAAACGATCAAAGCACACACACCAGGTCAACACAAGTTACTGTTTTCTCCTCAGTAAATGAAATCTAATGCAACTATAACGTATCTAACCCAACTATAATGTAACTCTTGGGAAAATGTCCACTGGAGTAGTACAAATACCAAACTCTTAAATTCTAATTATACTTGTTCATTGGATTCTCCTAAATCCAGGCTCACCCAGCACATGCCTGACTCATTTGCTATCTGAAACATAGGCAAAACCAGAATACAACACAAAATGAGAAAACATAAGAAGCAGGGAACAGATTAACACTAACATTTTCAAGATGTTGTATAGAATACTCAGTTAAATGCAAAAGAACTCCATTATACATATTTAGGACATGAACAAGAGTATCTGTCCCTGTATCAGGTTTCTCCCACTGAAGTTCCTTGCACCATGCAATGCATTTCCAAGTCAAATTTTAAGATCTTTCATTTCTCCAACCTCAAGCACAGTAGTGCAGTCCTTCTTAATACCCTCACAGGAATCTAAGCATCAGTTCCAGCACAGTTTTCTGGCTCTCCTACAGCAACATCCTCTCCAAAAACATTTGCTCCAACATACTGAATCAAACCCTCAGCTGGAGCTAGACCCAGTCCTCGAAGGCTGCACCTGTGTATCTTTCATCACACATCTCTAGGATGCTCATCAACCACACTGCATTTGTCAGTGTTTATGCCTCAACACCTTCTCTCGCACATATTCCTAAGGGCTTGGAAACTTGCCAGGATGACCATTTTCACCTCATTTTATTTAAGAAAGTAAATCCTTTAATGACATTTCATTTTCAGGTTATGAAATGTGTTCAACTACAGGCACTTCACCATCTGGCAGGCCACCACAGCAGGAACTGTCCTCAAAGGAGTTACCAAAGACTTAAAGAGGCCATAGAGGTTTTCTTCCACTGGTCTTACAGGGCTTACCACGGAAGATTCAAGGGATACTGGCCCTTTTTCCTTACAGAGCTTAATCTTTACAGAAATCAAGGCTTTTTAAATGACATTCTACTCTACTCTATTCTAAAATGACTACTGTTCTGTGAGTGCTTATCATCAAAGTGCTACACACTGGGTTTTGTTCCAACTAGCTGTTTCTTTATTTCTTGCCCTAAAAGGCACTAACAGGAAGGCTATTGTAATTACATTAGCCTACCACTTAAACACGATCCACAGACAATATTTACTCACTACTGTAAGCAGTTGGACAATCTCAAATCAACAAAAATAGCAGGAATAAAGCAGGAGCAATATGATAATAATATTTTCCACATTACCATTAACAGTAGTGTAGATTTTAATATACAAGCAGCTTTGGTTCTCAAAGGAAGGAGGGTTCTCTTCATTTCAACCTGAAGTGCCCAAGTAGAACAAGTATGTTCTATTATAGCACCACCATGCTTTCTCCTATATCCCATGTCAGTGAGACTGAAGGTCTCCATATTGCTTCTGCTTTATTCCTGCTATTTTGTATTTTACTTCCATACATATATAGTGGTTTGTAAACCCACTTGGACTTCGCTAGATAAAAGACTCCATTTAAATGAAACTGCTACGATACAGTGATTCACCATTAAACTCGTCTTTTAAGGCCTTAGTAAGTGTTGCCTATTTGTTTGGTTTTTTAATCCCACCCTTCTTTGCATCTGGGTGAGGGTTTAGATCCAAAGATAAAGACAAAAGGGATCCCAGTCAGAAGCACCAAGCAGAAAGCAGGGCTGAGCTGGAATGACAACTGTTTATTTGGTTCTGCATCAGGGAACTTGGCACACAGGGCTGTCTCAGTAGCGCTGGTAGTTACAGTATGGTCTTGCAAGACATCCTACTTGACCCTCGAAGCAGCATGGTGGGCACACATCTGAGAGCAAGAGCTGCAACTCTGACTGGGGAGTTTGCACCACCCGCTCTGCCAGTGGCAGATACTTCTACTCAGATGGAGCTGCTGAAGGGAGAGGCTGCAGAGCGGACCTCAGACTGCGGGCAGTGCCAAGACCTTTCTCCTGGGCAGGACAGGCAGCAGACCTGCCTGCAAAAGGTGTTGCCCAGGTGGGGGACCTCCTGCAGCAGCTGGCTGAGCTGTAGGAGGCAGTGAGAAGCCTGTGTGGCATCAGGGCTGCTGAGGAGTTAGACAGCTGGTTCCAGGCAGTCTGCACTGGACCCACAGCCCATGGCCAAACAGTCAGAAACTCCCACTGGCACACAGGGAAGGGAGGGGGCCAATGATGCAGAAGAATGGAAACTTGCCATGGCAAGGACCTGCAGGAAGAGACTTCCCCCCAAAGCCTGAGGTGTCCCCACAGAACCACTTTGCTGCTCTGAGACTGGAAAAGATCTGCCATATCAGAAAAGACACTGAAGCCAAATAAGGCAGTCCTGGGAGTGAATGAAAGGACTCTGGAACATGGGTAGTTTTTTCATCAGTCCTCCTGGTCAAAGGGAAAGGGTTCAAAAGGGCTGGTCAAGTCTAGCAAACTGACAAATGGTTATGGGACTGGTGCCACAGGTGGGGGTTTGGCTACTTAGGCCATGGGACTTGTTTTGGGAAACCTGGTCTGCTGGGCACTGATGGGATCCATCTGTCAGAGAAGGGGAAGGGGCCTGCACGGATAAACAAGGAGCTCATGGACAAACTCAAACACACAAAGGAACTGTACAGAAAGTGGAAGCAAGGACAGGTAGCCTAGGAGGAACAGAGAGAGGTGGGCCTGTGAACTCATGAAGTTCAGCAAGGCCATGTGCAAGGTCCTTGCACCTCTATCTAAGCAATCACAAGCACTTGTGAGACTCCACCTGGAGCGCTACATCCAGCTCTGGGGCCCCTAATATGAGAAGGATGTGGACCTGTTGGAGTAAGTCCAAAAGAGGGCCATCAAGACAATCAAAGGCCTGGACCACCTCTCCTATGAAGAGATGTTGAGAGAGTTGGGCTTGTTCAGCCTGGAGAAGAGAAGGTTCTAGAGACACCTTAGAGCAGCCTTCCAGTACCTAAAGGGGCCTACAGGAGAGCTGGAGAGGGACTTTTTACAAGGACATGGACAAGGAGTCACAGCCCTAAAGCAAAAAAGGGTTAATTTAGATGAGATACTAGGAGGAAATCCTGTATTGTGAGGGTGGTGAGGTATTGGAACAGGCTGTCCAGAAAAGTTGTGGATGCTCCATCGCTGGAAATGTTCAAGGCTATGTTGAATAGAGCTTTGAACAACGTGGTCTAGTGGAAGGCATGCCTTCCCACAGCAAGGAGGTTGGAACAGATGATCTTTAAGGCCCCTTCCAACCCAAACCATTCCATGATTCTGTGATCAGGCTGAACAAGCCTGGGGTGATAAATGCTTCTGAACTGTAGCACAGAAAGCAAAGGTGTAACAAAGCATGCATGGGAAAGCAAAAGATCCCTCTTTAAATGCTTACTGGGCTCACAACGTAATAAACTGCGTACAGTTGGTTGGACAACAAATTATTCAACAAATTAAACAAAAACTAGAAAAACAAAAACTACTCTGAAGTAAATTAAATTCTAACATGAGAGAATCACCTGTGTTGCCAGAGAATCTCCAAAAAGAGATGGACAGATGTCAGCAGGAAAGCACTAGAGATGTCCTAAGGTAGACCACGCTGTTTGTAAATTGGAGCCCTACCTTAGGGGTAGAGTTTAAGGATCTGTTGGTACTACCAGAAACTCTGAAGTTATGTGAGCAAGAACAGGAAAAAAGTTTCCTTAATTTGGCAAGCTTGTATTAATTTGTCTTGTATAAGCAATTAGCCTTGCTCTGTTGAGATGGCCTGATGGCCTGAAGGAGTCCTTTCAGCTGCAGACTAGACCAAAGCCTGTAAGATGGTGCAGTCATTGGCATTTATCTCATCAGTCAAACAACTTTTAAGTAGAAAGTTAAACATGCACATAAATGCTTTCAGATACAAGACAAACACCAAGTGTATACACAAGCACCTCTTGTAACCCAGCATTCTTCCTGCGGCCACATATTGGAACCACCGGATAACATTCACTTGCACTGGTATTTGCCTTAAAGCACTGGACCACAACAACACTGGAATGTAAGAGCTTCACAAACATAACACACCTACACAAAGTTTGTTGCTGTACAAATAAGTGATCAACACAAGTGTCCAACAAAACTGAAAAATTAAATACTACTTTAGCGGCCAGAACACATGTAACTTACGCTTACAGTACCTGAGTGGTTTGGGAAACAAGTATTTGTAGCATTTCTCCTCAAGTTTATTTACTTCTCAGTTTCTCAGTCCTGTCCCAATGCTTGCACTAAATGCTTAGGACTTCTTAGAAGCAGGAAAAAAGAAAATAAGCTCTAAAATAATTCTCAAGAGGATGGGAAAAGCTGTTAACATTAGCTAATAGAAACTCATGTAATGTCTAAACTGAGCTTAAGTTTGCTCTTAAGAAGAGTGGATTTCAGATGGGCTGCATTCCATTAACACTGCACGCTACTCATGGTTAGCACTCCTGACTTAAGATGTTAGCTACAGGTCTCTTACCTTTGGAGGCTTGAAGGGGTATTCTGGTGTAAATGTGATGTCAAGGAAGAAAACACCTCCCTCATAGACTGAACCTGGAGGTCCTAGAATGGTTGATCGCCATTCGTAGATGTTATCACCTTTGGGGCCAGCGCTAAGAGATTAAAAAAAAAATCATTTAGAAATACTACCACAGCTCAAATAAATATGACTTCTTACATTCTTCAAGTATGATATGGAAGAAATATTTCAGTGTTACACTTCATACATCACCTGAAGTAGAGACAGGGATTAAAAGAAGATTGGATGCTTTCAAACACTCAGAGATCTTACCTGAACTTACTAGTGTTCCAGACTGTTTAGCAAAATCGAGAAACTAGAGGTGGGGTTTGGTTTCCATTTTCTCTCCCTCGACAGTTACTGGAGCAGTATTGCTCAGAACTACTCCTAAATATACTACACTATCAATACAACACAAGAGCTCAGTTTCAAAGAACAATTTCCTGCTGTATTTCAAAAATGGCTCTTCCATCTCAGTCTTAATAAAACTGTACTGCATTAAAGATCATACTACACAAATTAAGGATTTCTGTTAATTTTTTAAATCTTGTTTATTCTTTAAAATTAAAATATATCCTGCATTATTGTTAAACAAAGGCTAATAGTATAATTGAAGGAAGCCAAATTAATGACGATACTCTTAAATGTCAAAATTTTCTACACTTTTATCATTTTGCTGCACTGATTTCTAAGATGAGGCCACATGATCTTACCCTGTTGATATTGCTTGCACTGTGGAACTGCTTTTTTTAGGGGGACTTAGAATCACTGTGTCAAATTAAAACAGCACTTTCTCAAATTAGCTCTGCCTAATCGAGACTCTGCCTAACCTGCCAGCAGCTCACTACGAGCAGTACAAACGAAAGGTGTTGCAGAGACCTAATNTAATGTCTGCTTGTTAAAATTAGTTTTACTTATATCCTCCGACACTTGCACTCTGTAACAGGCCATATGTCACTGAGTATTTCTAAGGACAGCTCAACCTATAAAGCCATTAATGGTGTAGGACTCCACTGCTGCCTCTTCCCTTCTGTACTGCTGTGGTAGTATTTTATTTGTAAGATGCCAGATCTGGAAAAACCTTCGGCATAATAGGAGGTGCTGACACAGATTTTTCCATCATGGATGTACGATAGCTTCAGAAATCTCTTCTCCCCTTGTTCTGAAGGGGATGGATCTTAACATTCCTAATACAATGAAAATTAGCCTTACTCTTCTTCCCCTCTTCTTTTAACAAGGCTCCTCTAAGACAGAAGGAAAAAACCAGGCTCTTTTCATATTACAACAATCACAGAGCAGTATTACTTGAGAGGGAAGGCAATACAATAAATTCAATATACACATGACAATATGCATTTGATTAACATGCAGGGAACCAGAGTAATCACTAAGTGTTAATAACAATGTTACAAATAGAAATACAATTGCAGGAACATAAATTGTCATAATAACAGTGATCAGAGACACATTTTTTTCCCCTGCTCTTCCCAGTACTGGTGAACATGTTCTTGACAGCAGGGGAACCATGAGAGAGAAAGGGAATTAATTCTGTTATCAAACCTAATGTTTTGGGTTTTTTTCAGATTAACCTAACAATAAAATTTCACAATATGTTGGTGCTAGATAATTCAACAATCGTGAAGGTATGATTAAAAGCATGCTTCCAGGGAAAGGAAAGTATGTAAGAAAGCAGGAAAGGAAGACAGATTCTCTGCAAATGATGCACCAGCCACAAGGGAAAGATTTTTCTCTCCAGAACACAAAACCCTGCACAGCTCAAGATCAGTATTAAATTAAAGTAAAAGCCATTCCATCCTGAACACTCCTGGCATCCCGCTCCACCTTAATGACTTGTCCCTGTCCTATGCAGGTCTATATATTTGGGCAGTCAGTACTCTCCAGCTACCACTTGTGCATTAGACTGGAAAAGTGTTGTATTTTGACAGGAAGCTCTACCTCTGGAAAGACACCAACTTAACTGGGCAAACTTACTGAAAAGGACTCTCTGGGGCACCCTTAGCCACTGCTCCAAGGAATCACCTCTTTATGTACCTATTAGTAACCTCCTGACACACTGTCATTACTGCAAGTTCCACCAGCAATCATCCTCCCCTCCCTCCTCTAAAGATGGAGCTACTGAACAGGAACAGGTACTTGAGCTTTGTTAGCACCGATTTACTGTTGGAATTTATATCGCCAGAACTGCCAACAGGGAGCACTTCAGCACTCAAGAAGTGGGATGTGCGATTAGCACTGAACACAGCCCTCTGAACCAACGAGAAATATTTCAACATTTTGCATTTTATTTCCAGCTTCAGCCCAAATGACTGTCAATAAAAAATCCCACAGACTTAAAAATATATATTATCATTAGTAATAGTCTTAGAAATCTCTTGTATACTATTAGGTTTCCAATTAGAGCTATCACTGCACACAAGTAATATACTGCCATATTAAGAGTGCAACATCTTTGTAAGACATCAGTAGGCTTTTACAATGATGTACTAAGCTTTCCTTTTAAGCTTTTCATAATTCAATTAACGGAGTAAAATAGCTGTGCATGTCCAACTTTTATACATTAACATTGATTTCTTATAGGAGAAAGACTGAAAGAGGAAGATGCAAGTCAGCTTCAAGTATGATACTGCTTAGATACAATGTAGGATTAGTAATATCAAACAGCTCACGAAGATCTACTGCACAATAGAAAAGTGACAACACTTGCCACAGTGTAAGAACAGTGGCATTAACTTTTGGTGGTGATACGGAAACTGTCAAAGGCTAAAGATTACATTCTTTGTTTAAAATCCTTGCAATTATCTGCTTCAAAAAGAAATTCACTGATGCATGGACACAGGGCTCATCGGCACAGCTGTCACCTTGCCTGATATGTGTCACCACTGCTCAAATTAAGTGTCTAGATCTACTGATACTACACTTTGAAGCTGTCCAATATATGACCACTGGGAAGGCAATTTTAACCAATTAAATAGAAATAGTTTCCACTGCAAGACGAGAGTATGTGAGCAACAACAACTTTCTGTGTTAACTTAGCAGCCCACAACCTCTTCACTTCCAAGGAAAGAAATGAGTAGAAGACCAGCAATTCAGAGTGAAAAATGACATCCAAAAGNCAACTTCTACTACAAAGATCCCAAACCATTATTATCCTATCAAGCAGCATGTGTTACACTGCAGTGCAACTGAGATCTCTCTTGGAAAAACAGTGATACACTCAGTGATGATGCACTGCACCCACTGTAACAACTGATTCTGATCATTCCCAATGATGCTGGTTTATCCCCCAGACAGATATCACAACAGAAATACTCCTTGGGAAACCTCCCAGTGGCAAGGTAGTGTTCAAGGAATATCTAATTTTCCAAGTCTAGAAGCAGAAAATTGAAGGCATTAGCTCCTGGTAGATGCAAGGCAGGGAGAAAGTCTCAGCACCAGTGAGACCAAGCTCAAAGTCCTGCAGGGGCCAAGTCCCAACCAGCCTTGTGCTGCTTTGCAAAAATCTGATCTTGGCCTGCTTCTCGCTGCTGGCAGGCGCCATATTCTTTCTCAGCTTAAAAGTCCAACAGGTAAATTAGAAACGCCTGGAGCAGAGGCTGGGGAGCAGAACGATGCCTAGGTAAACAAGCTGCAGAAGCTTTGCAGTACTGAGCAACTGTAAATACAGAACTCCCTCTCAGAGATTCAGTGCTCGTGGAGAAGACACACACACACACTCGCTAAAAGCTGAAATGACAGACAGTCTGCAAGAACACCGAGCTTGTGGCTTTTTTAGTATTAAGCCAGCCAGATACATCCTCCATCACAGGTCTGCAATACATAATACCACCCTGATATTTTGCACACACACACACACACACACACACACACACACACACACACTCAGCTTTCTCCTCTGCCCTGGCACCCTGCACCTGGCTAATCACTCAAAATCTGCCTATACCACAGAGGGAAGGCAGGACTTCTTGGTGTTCACCACATATAGCTAACGTATGAAAACCCCTGGGAACGCAGTGACGGTACTTTCCAGGAGAATGACTCAGAAATAGTCCACAGTTTCTGTAAACGTGCTAGTTCATTTGGAAACCACCTGGTCCTTTCTAGGAGTTGACCAAATGATAACGTAAGCGCTCCCTTCAGTGAAAATTTAGACTGGCAAATAGTTTAATTCCTCTTCTTTGAGATA